>QJNY01000420.1:0-72281 GCA_004155945.1 Monosporascus sp. mg162 | reverse complement strand
ATATCTGAACGTGGTTTTATTATCGAGTTTCTAATATTGGTTGCCGTTAAAATTTCTAATTCAGGAAGTGGGTCAATTCAGGAAGTGGGTACACCCCGCTAAATCCAACGTTATAAATTATTTAGCCTTGTTAATATTTTCCTTTATAATATCTATAAAGGTAAAAGGATATTTATTTTTAATAGTAATATTATTTAACTGTCGGTAGTCGTAAACTTTTCGATATATAAGGTTTTTATTTTTGTTAATTCGGATTTTCCTATCTTTTATTTTTAGTATTATTATAACGGGGTATTTTACGGGAAATTTAGATTTTTAAATATATCCGCGTTTAAGATTTCGTTATAAATTTTTCTATAAAGCCTTGGCCTTTTTTAGATTTATGTAGTAAATCTGGTAAAGTTTTAAATGGTAACTTTCCTTAATAGGAATTTTATGGTTTTATTAATTATGGTCGGGTAATTTTTTTCGTATTCGTTCCTTAAATAATTTTTTGAACTTTTAGTACTTAAGGGGTACCTAAACAGTTGGATTTATTATTTTGGCTTTTCGGATTAAGTAACAGATTTTTCGGAACTTTTTTCTTAAGGAAATTGTAAAACGATCTTAAGAAAGTTTTTAGGTTTTTTAATCGATATAAGAGTTACTGGAACGGAATTACGGCATTTCAAAGATAATGTCGTATCCTAAAATATCGGCTACATCAAGCTTAACCTTTTTTAAATGTCCTTAAATTTGCACTGAAAGTTTTTCCATTTCTATAAGGGTTCGTCCATTTTTATACCTAGATAAGCTTCCGTCGACTGTAAGTAATTTATATAACTTTAGCTTGTACTTTCAAGGAATCCGGTATTTTTCGGCAATCGATAATAAAATAAAGTTTCCTTTTGTTTCTAAATCGATTATAACTTTAAACGTTTTGTTTTTATATTAAAAAGGAATCTTAATTTGATTACGTTATTTAATCTTTGCCTCGTATAAAGTCTTGTAGGTTAAAGCTTTTCGATACCTTAATTTCGAAAACCTGCCTAATTTTTTAACTTATTGGTTTTGTTAATTAAAAAGCTTTTCCATTTTCGGACCTTCTTAACTGCATGTTTTATACATTTGTCATTTATGCAGGTATACCACTTTTTTTTGCCAATCCGGCAAATTAACCTCGAAATTCTAACTTTTAATATCCGAAAAGGTACTAATTTTAAAGGTAAAATTTTTAAAAAATTAACTTCCATATCTAAGATCTTATACGTCATGCATAATATAGGTACATAACATAAATATCCTTATGTAATAGCTTTTCGACTTCGAGCCGATTCAGGGTATAAATAACAAAATCGAAAATATTCCGGCCATCTAAAGGTTTTAATGCATTTGCATTTATCGTCGGGTTCGGTAAATATCTCCTTATCCCATCCGGGCCAATAATCATTATCTTCTTTGGCGCGGAAATAAGTTAAACAGTTGTCGTCGTAATATATAGAAAAATGAAGCAAGTTGTAATTATGGACCCGTCTCGAATCCGGCGTATCCAAACGAATTAATTCTTTGATTTCGGGGGCCTTACTGGCTTTATATTCATCGTACATTTTGCACCGCTGCTTATTTAAATAACAAATGCATCCTAACCCTATAGCTATTTTGGAAGCCTTTTGTCCGGGATAATATCTACAGGCTTTAATTATTCGATTTTAACAAATCGGGCAACATTCGTATTTTGGGTCGCAATTTTATTTATAATATATAGTTACAATGGTAAATTCTCGCTGGAAGGAAATGGAACTAACTTCCCTTTCTTCCTTATTTTTCCTGTCTTATTTTTGTTTGGTTATTTTAACCTTTTTCTGGGGTTAAGGAATTTCTCCTTTCTTAAAGTCCCTCTTTGCTGGGAAACGACATTCGCTTTTGTAATGGCCTTTTTTACCACAGTTAAAACATTTAATATTCGATTTGTTTTTCCTGGGTTCCTTTAAAGCAGTACTTGCTTCTTTCTGGAATCTGCTCTTGGTTCTATCCCTTTGGGACTTACTGCTAAAGCTTTAATTATCTTTTTTTTTGTCAGATTTTTTCTTTTCCAAGTACCTTTTAAAGGTACGTCGGTCGGCAATAATAGCCTTATTAATGTAATCCTAGAAAGGGCTAATTTTGGGTATTTTATATATTTTATCTTTAACCTGCAATTTCAGGCCGTTGTAAAAAGGATAAAACAGTACGCTTTCTGGGAAATTAAAGATTAACGTAAAACGATTAAACTTAATTGCGTATTTGGCTGCTAACTTGGTTTGCTGGAAAAGATGCCACTGTTCGACCGTATATTATTCTTTATCGAAATTTCTAAACAAAGCTCGTATTTTTTCTTTAAAATGTTTATAATTGCCGAAGATATAATTAGTTAAATCGGAGGACTGGTTAAGGTAATTTACAAGGTAGTCGTTTATAATGGGTTCAAACCATAAAAAAACTTTTCCAACGAATAGCTAAAAAATGGCTATTACCTTTTGGTAATCCTCCGTTAAAGAATTTTCGTAGAATTTAAGGTAAAATTTAGCCTGGACCAGGAATCTTTCCATATCTATAGTTCCATTATAAGGCTTTGAAGAAGTTAGCTTATAGCTTTTAACTTCCGGCATCCCATAATAATTAGGAATGGAAATAATGTTTTTGCGAATCTTGTTTGCACCAAATAAAGGCAAAGTTAAGGATCTTTATTATCGGGTAAGTCTAGCATTTTCGTCTTTTAAGGTTTTGACTTTTCTTACAAGGATATTTGGCTTTTTATCAATGGTAGGTTCTTTTTTTTTACTTTTTTGTTCTGCCGGTTGGTTTTTTTCCTCTTTTTCCGCCTTAAATCCATAAACTTTTATGGTATTTTTTGCGGAGGCGGGTTGTTGCAAAAGCTGAAAAAAAGGTTCTCCTTAAAATCGGGTGGAAAAAGGTGCCATGTTGTCGATTTAAAAAGAAAATTTCTTTAATAGGTAGTAAATTATTTAATTTGGTTACTGATTTTTTACTGATTAATAACGGTAATCAAATATATTATATATTCTTTAAACGTCGTCCTATAATATCGTTTTTACTGCATTTAAAAAAGTTCGTACCTAACTGGGCCTTAAATTATTCGTCGGCTATTAATTAAAAAGCTATCAAAATATAACGAACCTGTTATACATCCGCCTAAAGGTATAAGCAATATCCGAAATAAAGTTTTAATTTGCAGGTAACAATAATGCGAAAAATGATTTAGTAATTTATTCGTTAAAGAGTTTTACGGATTTTTCCTTTAATCGGAAAACGGTACCTTTAATTAAAGGCTTAAATTAATAATTAAAAAGCGAAAAACTAAGTACGTATTATTTACATAAAGGTTTTAACCATTATATATCCCTTTAATATTAAATGAATGTACTTGTAATCTCTTGGCTTTACCAGATTACCTAGATCCTCTGATTTGGTTAATCTATTAGATCAAACAAATCACGTAGTCACGTGATTTGGCTAGGATCCACTTACTGTGGAAGTCTCTTCCAATACGAATTGCCAAGTGGATCGTAACATTAGTATCCGGGTCGGGGTTGGTTAATTAACTGTTTACACCTCGGAAAATGTTGTTTCGCCGATCAATGTATTGCATTTTTTCTTTAAATCGGGCAGGGAATGCTGTCGAACAATGGATTTATTTTAAGATCTTCTTTTAAATTAGGATCTGCTACTCGATCGCTTAATTTTTAAGGATCTAAGGAGATTAAATTATGCTTAACGTTGCTTTGTTTTTTGGAATTCCTTGGAAAATGGTATATCTATTATCGGCGAGTGAGACCAGTCCTATAGTCTTTATGTTAACAAATAGACGGCATTTTTACATGTTATATATTCTAGCCTTTGGTAGAAGCAATAAATACCTTAATTAAAATTACTACGGCGTTTACCTTAACCTTAATAACTTTCTCGATAACCTTTTCGACTTCGGTATTTATTTCGTTTACGGTAAGGGCTTAATCGATTAAACTTATCCGGTCAAAGACAAATTACATTAATCGACGGGTTAGCACTATAGTTATATACCCAAGGTATTTCCTGTCTTGACGGAACGTAATATTATGATATTCGGGCTGCCTTTCGGTTACGTATCTTTTTTTTAAAACCCTTTAGGTTCTGAATTTATCGGGCTTATACGATTTTTAAGTTTTATAACGCATTCGTAATTTCTAATACTTAATTAATACGGTTAAACGCTTTTTGTTGCAGTTAAAGGCTTCCTAGTCGTTATTGCTTAAGTTATTAAGTTAGGTAAAACCGCTTTTTTTCTTTTTAGTTAATATCGAAGCGGATACCTTTTTACTGTCGCTTACGTTTTTATGTTTAAAAGCTCTGTCTTATTTAAGGCTTAATCTTTAATTAATATCGAAGTATTACCGTAATTAGTTACTATAAATCCTGTAGTTTTGTAAACAAATTATTAAAAATCTCTTCGAAACAGCTAACGGATAACTTTTCTAATAAGTTTTCAATATATTCATTCGTTTTTAATAATTATTTTACCTTTTTGCTTAGCTTTTTTTAGTATATCTTTTACTTTAATAACATGTTCTAGATAATACTTATAAATATAATTAAAGATACCGCGTTAAGATTCTTTCGTTAAAATCTTTAATCGATCCTTAACGGTTCGAATTTGCTTTAAGGTTTACAGCTTAAAGGTTTTAAAGATACGCTTGGGCGTTTCGTCCTATTAGGTTATTTTATTAAGTACAGCTTTAACCCGGTTTTTTATAAAGGAACTATCGATTTAGTAAAGTAATTCGGCAAATATTTCAAACTTTTCGAATTTATATTTCGTAAATAGTTTATTAATTCCTTCAAGTTAATCGGTAACCTTAATTTTTAAAAAGGGAAAATCCGAGAAAGCTAATAAATTCGGAAGGATTATAAAAAACGATAGCTTATTTATAATATTAACAAAGAAACCATAATCAAATTAATTAATTAATCCAAAGGGTATAACGTCCGGTATGGGTACTTTGAGTCCTATAGATAACTTTAAAGGCTCCTAGGCTAATGTAGTCTTTCGTTCTCGCGGTATATTAATAACGATTCCAGGGGGCATTTAAGCGCTTATATCCTTAGCTAGTTTTAAGGATTTAATCGAAATGCTACTACTTTAAGATTCAACCTCGCTAGGCTTACTGTCGTAAAAGTTCTTTATTAATCGGTACTAGACGATCGTATTTAAAAAAGGATTTTAATTTTTCGTAAAATTAAAGGAGTTCGGTAGTTACTAGCAATAATCCGTATTATGTCTAAACTTAAGTAATAATCTTAAAAAACTTCGATGAACGTTTAAAAAACCTACTAAAGCTTATTTTAAATTAATTAATGCTACTAATCCTAAAATCCTTTAGGTTCTAAAATGCTGCTCCAAACGGAATATATTTAAGCCTAAGGTATATAATTATTTACAATAATTATTTTAGATATATTTGACTTTTCCTTCGGACCTAAAAGCAAGCAACCTTTTCTTTTTACCATACGTTCGAATAACTTCATTTTGATTATCGCTGCGTCGCTAGTTATTTACCTGCACCCTTTTTAACTTGTTAATTAATATTTCCACTGTTAACCTAAATACTACAATATTTAAGCTTAATAAAAGAGGTAAATCTCAAATAATACCGCCTAATAATAACCAAATTAAATACTATCTAATCAGCGCTAAAGAAGTCTAAAATATATCCTATAACATCTTTTTCTTAATTTCTGCATCGTATAAGGCGAAGTTATTCCTTTTTCGATACTTTTTTTATATGCAAAATAAGTAGTTTTATAGTCTTATTTCGTTTTTTATTCGTATTCGTTACTTTATCTATATCGTTAATCTTACCGTCGCTGTACCTATTTTAATTAGTTTAAATCCTAATAACTACGTTTCCAGCGACGTAATCTTAACTTTTTTAACCATTATTAATTAAATCTTATATTTTATCTTGCTGCGTAACCTTTTTATTAATGTTTATAATATTCCAAATTACGCAATCTGTTTAAAACTTAGGTAATTAATCCATATTCCGAAACCGGTCGCTTATAGACGCTTGTACTTTTTCGCCGTCGTCCGCATAAAGCTGTTTTCGTAATAGAGTTTTAATTTAACAGCTTTTTTTTATTAATCGTACAAAAAGTCGCATCCTTATTATAATCGCCGACGTTAATTACATACCGTTCGACTTATTGTAACCGTAGCCATAATCGTAGTCGAATCGTAATGCATTTAATCAAAACCTCGTCCTTTTCGTTTCTTTCGACCTGTTAATCGAAAATCGAAGTCCGTCGGCAGCTAACAAAAGCCAGTATCCTTTCCCTAGCAGCTACTTAAATTAGAAGGGGAAGAGTTAGTTCCGATCAAAGCAGTTTTAAAAACGGTATCACAATTAAATAGCCGAATATAGCGGTAATAAAGGCAAACGCGAAACTAAATTAATGGTGGTGTTGAACCAGACTTTAGAATAAACATGAGTACAAGAGATATATATCTGATGATGAACATGTCTCCGGGGTTGCGCCCGGCGAAAAGAGCTCCTAGAAATACACTTGTGGGGATGACTAATTGACCAGCCAAGCCATGCCCCTTGGCCCGGCACCCTGCACCATTTCAACAGCTTTTCGAATTACCTAAGATAATATGCCGCGTAAGTTCGAATATGCGATACCGGTAATCCAGAACCGCAAAATCTTTATAGAAATCGGTTCATTAACGGTATACAATTTCCATCAAATTACCGGACGAACTCAAACTATCGACATTACTGTCGACGCAAAAAAATCTTTTCCAAGAAGATCGATTTCGGCTTTTGATTTTCTGATACGATTTAATTCGAAAAAGTAACGGTAATCGATTTTGGTAAAATTATATACCGAAGAATATAACGATTATAACGGAACTACTGGCGAAACTAGAAGGGAAAACAGTAACGCGCTTGACAACTTCGACGTTTAGATTTTGGAACGATGTATGGAAAACTACGAGCGATGGTTTGCCCGGCTGCTCCGGATTGCGAAGACCGTCCAGAATTTCGACAAGAATCGACATGGATAAAAGCTGCGGGAGAAGGCAGTCTGAAGCCGCCTTGGAATGAGACGCTTGAGAGGTTGGGATTGCACCATTTCTCTAATATCGAAGGAACTTACCTGCGAGAGGGATAGGTTTAGTGAAGCCTAGGAATTGAGGTAGCAATCTATCATTTTATTCAATTTTGTCTACACGGTCACGTCTCCTCTAGAGAGAGTATATCCTTTATAATCTTTTTGTTTTATTTCGTATTAACTTTAATCTTATCGGCTGCTAATTTTAACAAAGAAATATGAAAGATGGGACAGAGTTTAACTTTCGGCCGTATGTCCAATTTCTAATTGTTTTTTGAGATTCTTCTAACGATATTATATGGGCGGATATATTTAAAACCGACTTTTTTTGTAGAGCCGCTTGATTTAAATATTTTTAGTAATTCGGTAAATTATTTCCCGTTTCAAACAGTTAATTCTTTAAACATTTTTTAGTTATAATATTTGCTTAGGTGGTCGCGTACGAGTTTAAGTTTTATCTTTAATTTTCCGTACAGCTGTTTCAACTGTTTTAACGTAAAATTTATCTTTATATAAATTTTTGTTGCTATTAAATATAAAACAGAAATTAGCAATTGCTAGCGTTATTTTAATGCTTTCGTAATAATTAGTATTGTACGTTAGTTATGCAACTGGTAGTTTTTTAACCTAATTATTATGTTCGTAATTTATATACTATCGCAGATACGTTTTTAGTATTTAGTTAATACTTTTTATTTATCCGTCTGTTTAAGGTTAAAATATGCTGGGTAATTTATAATTTAATCCAAGTTAAGTTTTTAATCCTTGCCAGAATGTCGGAGTAAAGGTAATAGCTTTGTCCGAAATAACTTCCATTTAAAGTATATAAATATCAAGAATATGTTTAAGGAAAACGTATATGAATTTCTTTACGTCGGTATTTTCGTTATAGAGTAAAACATTAAAAAGTTTCGTAAATCGATTAAGGATTAGAAAAATGCTATCGTAATATATTCCTGTAACTAAATTTGTTAATAAAGGAAGTTTAGTAATAAAATCAAATGTAATCGAACTTTGTAATTGCTTAACAATTGGTAAAGGTTATAATTCTCGGTGATATTTATATTTTTACGCCTTTGCTTTAGCGCAAATATATCATCGTGGTATTACTTTTGGTATTATAGTTTTTACTTTAGAAAAGTAATATATCCGTTATAATCGTTTTAGAGTTTGTGGACCCCTGGGTGTTTATATACCGGGTGTTCGTATATATCCCGTACCAGCTTTCTTTTGCAATTTTTCAGGTACCTGTATTTTGTCCGTATATGGTTCTGCTGGTTAACTGGTATTGTATTTCTATATGCATTAGTGCATAGTTGATGGTATTGTTCATATCGTGGTAATTCGTCGTTATTTTAGGTAGTTTTCGCGTATAATATCGAAAATTGTCTGCTGTACCTTGACTTTAGGTTCTTTTAGATTAGGTTATCTGCTAAGCGTATTTGTCTGTTTATTTTCCAATCTTTTGCGATAAATAATAGCATAATCGAATTTAGAAAGGCTTTTTGCGTAGCGCAATTGTTTTCCAACAATTTTTCGTATCGTAGAGAAATGTATAATATTCTTGTAATCCGTACCTATCTCAATTTGGTGCATATTGCCTTTAAGGAAATGTCTGAAATTTTTAAAGCTCTTAACGATAGCTTGAAATTCCTTGTCGTAAATAGAGTAATTTAGTTTAGCTTTATAGAGTTTGTAAAAGTAAAACGCGATCGGATAAAGGTTTCCTTAATCGTTTCGATATCTAACTATAGCTTTTAAGGTATAGTCCGAAACGTCGGGTTTTAGCTTAACTAGTTGTTTTGAGTCGTATATAATTAATATTAGTTTATTAATAAGGGCATTTTTAATCAGTTAAAAAGTGGTTTCTTTTTTAGAACCCATTTAAACTGTTTATTCTTTTTGGTAAGTTCCGTTAATAGTATAGCTCTTCTGTCAAAATTGCTTATAAATTATCGGCAATAATTAGCGAATTTAAAAAATACTTAACGTCCCATACCTATAAACGGGGCATACCTATGAGTGGGACACTTTTTTAGCTATTCCAACAACCCATCCTTAAGAGTTCATTTCTTAACACCAATATTATGGAACGCCTTATAAAAAAAGCGAGAATGAACCTAGCCGTTTAGGCTATAAATCGAGATTCGAAACTTAGTTATAGAAAGCTTAATTTTATGTATAAAGTCCTATCTTCTACTTTGTAAGCACGCTTTAACGGTAAATACGCCCGAACCGATATTATCCCCTTTTTATAGAAATTGACGCCGATCGAAAATTATCGATTGTCGAGCAAATCCTTAATCTAGATCCGCGAACGTTTTCTGTCCGGCTTCAGTACGTTAAAGATACGGCCAATATACTGCTTGCCTAACGCGTTACGGAACGCGTCGGAGTTAACTGGGCGTTGAAATTTGCTAAACGGCAAAAAGAAATTTAAACGCGTTTAAATCGGAAGATCGATTATTAACGGGACTTGTACGAAAATCTAAAAATATTTTGCAAATAATTCGAGCCTGTTCGAGCTATTATCGCAAAATACGGCATTGCAAAAAAAGATATTTACATCTTCGACGAAACTGGAATTTTGATAAAGCTTTTTGTAATAACGGGCATAGTAATTACTAGTACTGAAAAACGTAAAAAACCTAAATAAACGCAATAAAGGAATAGAAATTTGGTTATAGTTATTTAAATTGTTAATATTTAAAATTAAGTTATACTGTTATTTATTATTATAGCAGGAAAAATACAATTTAAATTTTAATATCGCAATAACTTATTATTAAGAACAGATTAAAAGACCTTATTAAGTAATAGTGGTTGGATAATAAATAAATTAAATTCAAAATAGAACTAGTATTTTAACATATAAATTCAGACGAGTACGAAAGATTCGGAACGTTTTCTTGTTTTCGACGGGCACGAAAATTATTATTCGATGAAATTTAAAAATTAATACGCCAATTACGACATTACTACGTTTTGCATACCTGCGCATTTTTCGTATCGGCTTTAACCTTTTGATTTATCTTGTTTTTTTATTTTGAAACGCGCTTATTCGCGGTATATCGAAAACTTAATACGACGCCATTATACCTATAATACTAAAGAAGATTTTCTAGCCGGCTTTTAGAACGCGTTTTAAACTGCTATAACGTCCGATAATATCAAATCTGGATTCGCGAAAGCTGGTTTTGTTTAATTCGATCTTAATAACGTTCTTTCCGAATTAGAAATTCTTTTAGTTATACCTACGCCGACCGTCTCCCCGCTGACCTGCGCCGGTTATATTTTCCCGCCCGCGAAAACCATTAAAATATCCGTAAAGCAATAAGATAAGGAAATTACTTAAAAAGAAAAATTAAAAATTATTAAGATAGCTTGATAACAAGAATATTTAAGTTGGTTAATTTTGTAACAAAAGGTTACATGTTATTTTTATATAAAGCCGCTTTTTTGGAAAGAAAGAAAGGTCCAATTGTACGAAACGAATCACGTTTTAAGCAAAGGTCGGACGACCAAAAATAAACGTTTTTAAAAAGGAGAAATATTTATAATATAGGAGAGACAAGCTTTTTTAGCTTAAAAAGAAGGGGTGGGTAAAAAAAATGTAGCTAACAGCAGCTGGAAGGGGTCGTCGCAAGAGGGTTTAAACTAAGGAACGGAAATGTGGCGTTTGCAGCAAGCTTAGACTTAATGCGCGTACTTGTGTAGAAGTTGTAAATACGTTTCGCGAAAAAGAATCCGACTGATTTTTAATTAATGCGATGTATTATTGTCGAGTTATGTGAATTTGTTGTTGTGAAGTGGGAAAAAAATGTCTCCCTTATAGGTGTGTTCCGTTTATAGATATAGGACGTTATATCTTTTTAATATTTATAGGCTATACCCAGTTCTTAGCTGCGGATAGCCTTTTAGAGACTATACGAATTTGTTTTAGTATAATAATATGTTTTCAGAATTTAAACTTTTACTTATAAAACTAGCTTTTTTTGATGTTAACTAAAGGTTTTGCGTTTTATAGCGCTTATAGGATCTAATAAACGTATTTTCCGTACTTTTTTCCCTTTCTAAGGAGATAAGAATGTCGTCCAGGTAACAAATAACAAAAAATTCAAATTTTTTCTTAGCATATGGTTTATTATCCGTTAGAAGGTCGCCGGTGCGTTAGTCAATCCCATGAAAGTAACTAGGTATTCTTATAAGCTATACTTTGTTCTGAAGGTTATATTTTGTTCGTATTCTTTCTTAATCCGAATCATATTATAGCTATTTCGAAAATCGATGCTTGTAAACTATTTTACTCCGTATAGGAGATTTTTCATTTCGGTAATTAATAGTAACGGCGTTTTGTCTTTAATTGCAATATCGTTAAGCTGTCGATAGTCCACTACGAATCGAAATTTCTCCCCTTTTTAGGTATAAAGAATATAAAGTAATTAACTGGTAACGTGCCTTACAAGTACGCGCAACACATAAGTACGCGTAATACTTTTTGGCACTGCGCAGCAATGAATTCAAATAACTTAACAATAATACATCGCATTAATGAAAATTAATGAGATTCTTCTTCGCTAAACGTATCTACAACTTTTACACAAATACGCGCATTATGTCCAGGTTTGCCGCAAACGTTACACTTCCGTTCCTTAGTCTTAACCCTTTTACGACGACCCCTTCCAGCTGCTGTTGGCTGCATTATTTCATTACCTTCTTCTTTTTGGGCTAAAAAAGCTTGTCACTTTTATATACTAAGTATTCCTCCTTTTTAAAAACGTTTATTTAAGGTATAATTCGTTTCGCGTAATTAAACGTTTTCTTTCTAGAAAAAACGGCTTTATACAATAATAACATATAGCTTTTTATTACAAAATTAGCCGATTAAAATATTTTTGTTAACGAACTACCCTGATAATTTCTAATCTTTTTTTGCAAGTATTGTCCTTATTTTGTTACTTTACGGATATTTTTAAGGGTTTTCGCGGGGGGTAAAATAGAACCGGCAGAAGTTAGCAGGAAAACGGTCGGGGTAGAAATAACTGGAAAAACTTCCAATTCGCAAAAACCGTTATTAAGATCGAATGAAATAAGACCAGCTTTCGCGAATCTAGATTTAATTTTATTAAACGTTATAGCCGCTTGGAACGCGTTGTAAAAGCCGGCGAAAAAAAATCTTTTTTAGCAACATAGGTATAATAGCGTCGTATTAAGTCTTCGATATACCGCAAATAAACGCGTTTCAAAACAAAAAACCAAAATATATCAAAAGGTTAAAACCGATACGAAAAATACGCAGGTATACAAAACGTAATAATATTGTTATTAGCGCAGTACTTTTCGAATTTTATCGAATAATAACTTTTATAGCCGTCGAAGATAAGGAAACGTTTCGAACCTTTCGTACGCGTCCGAATATATTTATCAAAATATTAGATCTATTCGAAACCTAATTTATTTATTATCTAACCATTATTATTTAATACGATCTTTTAATCGGTTGCTAGCAATAAGTTATCGCGGTATTAAAATCTAAGATAATTTTTTCCCGTTATAATAACAAATAACGGCATAACCTTACCTTAGAAATTAACAGCTTAAATAACTGTAACCCGTTTTTTTTTTTTCTTTTATTGCGTTTATTTAGGTTTTCCATATTTTTCGGTACTGGTAATTACTATACCCGTTACTATAAAAAACCTTATAAAAAGTCCAGTCTCGTTGAAATTGTAAATATCCTCTTTTGTAATATCGTATTTCGCGATTATAGCCCGAATAAGCTCGAATTATTTACGAAACGTTTTTAGATTTTCGAATAACACCCGTTAATAATCGATTTTCCGATTTAAACGCGTTTTAAGTTTTTTTTGCCGTTTAACAAAGTTCGACGCCTAATTAATTCCAACGCGTTTTATAACGCGCTGGGCCAGCAGTATATTAGCCATAACTTTAACGTACTAAAGCCGGATTGGAAACGTTCGCGTATCTAGATCGAGGATTCGGTCGACAATCGATTTTTTTTCTGTCGGCGTCAATCTCTGCAAAGAAGGGGTAAAATCGGCCCGGGCGAGTCTACCGGTAAATCGGTATGCTAAGATAAAAGATAAAACTTTATAAATAAAACTAAGCTCTCTGTAACTAAGTTTTAGGTCTCGTTTTTTGGCCTGAATAGTTAGGTTCATTCTCGCTTCTTTTGTAAGGCGTTCTATATTGTAGTTGTTAAGAAATGGGCAATTGAAGATGTGCAGTTAGAATGGCTAAAAAAGTGTTGCGCGTACTTGTGTGTTGCGCGTACTTGTGTGGCACGTTAACTTAAATCGTTATATTTATCCTTTACAAAGCTCATTTTAAAGATAACCGCGGAATTTATATAGTTTTGCATAATTTAAGTTATATATCGGATAAAAAGCAGTACTTTTACCGTCTTTCAATTTTTTTTCGTAATTCTATTCGCTGTCGTTTGATAATTTAATATCAAATTCCTTACTAAATAACTTATCATATATATAATATTATAAAAATACTTTAACTATTTATTCCGGTAATCTTTCGGGCGGTTCTTTTGAATCGTTACTTTTGTGCCTAAATTTTACTTTAAATTTAACGATTTTGCGTCGTATTTTTCGGGTATATCTTTTTTTAATATGTTGTATATTCTTCAATAATAAAGTTTTTATCGTCTCCTTATGCCTGCATTCCTTAATTTTATCGATCTAATATTAAGATCATTCGTCGTTTTCCTTTTCCTTAAAAAATAAACCGTAAACTATTTGCAAATCTCTTACTTAATAACCTGGTTATAGTATTCTAACTATAATAAATCTAAAATCAAATGGTAATTCTTTATAAAAATAATATCAAAACTAATAAATTTTTTTTCCCGATCAAGGTTTTAAAATAATTAATTTTCGGTTAAACCTATCTTTTATCATAGCTAAAATATTTGACTTTCGGTATTTTCGGTCTTATAAAAATATTCTCTCTTTTTTATAGTAACTATAACTTATTTATTACTTTTAAGGCAATATAATTACTTTCTTATATTCTACAATCCCTAAATACGGTATATTGTTTTCTTTGAATTCGTACTTATATCTTAATTAGCTTTTTCGTTCTATTTCTATTAGATTTAAAACCTTTTTAAATTATTATTATATATTTCCATTTTGTTTATTAATCTATCCCCTTTTTCTAAATAACTCGGGTTTTTTAGCCTGTTTTCGAATGATTAAACCTTTTTCTACTCGTTTAATTTTATTTTAGACTTATTTTAACTGTTGGTTTTGCCGTTGTAACGTCGCTGTTAAATATTTTGCTTAGTTGTGGAACTCTTTCTTAGTAGTATATTTTAATTCTAGAGCGTTTCAGCTTTTACTTAAAAAGGAACGAATCTTTTTCTATATAGCTAACCGTTCCTCTAGACATTTCGTAAAAACTACCTAGATTTATAAATCGGTAATTTACTTTTTGACAAAACGGTTTTTTCGGTTTTTTTTCCATTCATTCTTTTTTGTATTTAATAATATGCATTATTTAGAATAGCACTAGGGTTCTTTTGTAAGGTAATACTTCCCTTTTAGCTATCTTTTAACTACTGCCGGCTTAGCGATTTTTCCACCGTCGTTTTTTCTCGTAAGTAACGGTACCATTTTCGGTTTTTAAGGTCTTTTCCAGTTCGATTTTGAAAGTCGAAAGCTTATAGCCATATAACGTGCCACACTACCTCCTCGGACACTTTTCTGGTACTCTCCAACAACTACTTAAATAACTCAACCACAACATGTCAAATTGATCCCAATCAATCGTATTCTCTTTCTCTAATCGTATCTACAGCTTCTGGACAAGTGCACGCATTATATCAAGGCTTGTTACGGACGCCAAATTGCCATTCCTTCCTGCCAACCTGCCGGCAACTGTCAGCTAGCAGGGGGTGCGCTAGCACCCCATATACAGAAAGGCTCCCTCTGATCGGAACATATACGTTCCGTAACTAGACTCCATAAGATCAGCAGTGCGCGATTTAGAGCACCTGCAGCTAGTCATCCAATACAACATAACTGATATCCCCTATATCTGACAATTAAGAATTTTATTCGTTAAAATTACGGTATTGTCAATTAATAAACTGCTTTTAAGACTATATAGGCTATATATTAACAGTAATTACCTATATACCTTATTATTTACAGGAGCGACCGTACTGTGGACATCCCCCGTTATTTACAAGAAACCTTAGGACTGGGATCGCTTTAAAGGCGAATTCTACTTAAAAGCGTACGCGCTTGGTATTTGGCGCTATATCGACCCCGACTAAAATAATGCATAGCTGTCGAACCTACGAAACCTAATATAAGCTCCTATTCGAAAAAAAATAATTCGTTAAATAACGATACAAATAAGTAATTCCTTTTCCGAAGGAACTATATAAACGGGAAAAATTGATTATACAGGTTACCTAACAAATATGCTTAAAATAACGACAAAAGGTAGATGAACTTATACCTAAAATTTCGCGATATATATTTACGAAAATTGAAAGTACGAAAACTTTCGCAAAAAAATTAACGACCTTACGAAATAAGTCCTAAAGTCGGTATCTCCAGGTATTAAAAAAAAAGTTTCTTCCCAGGAAAAAACCTAAGGAAATAATACGCCGTTTTGGCCGAATCCGGCAAGGTATATAATAATAGGCTTATAAACAATACCTAGCGAAAATACTGTGAAAAATTAAAATAAGCTTCGAAGTTAGCGAAAAAATCAAACGAATAAATCGTAAAACAGCAAAAGATAGTGGCTTAAAGATAACATTATGGCGTCCTAAAATCGAAAAGAGCGACTACGTAAGTTAACGATTTATATATAACTTTAACTTTAATTATGAAAAATTAGACGATTTCTTTTTAGATAGTAAAAAAAGCCGAAATCGATAACGCTACGATTAATTACTGAAAGGTGGTTGTTAATTATTTGGACCGTTAAGCGTTAACTTATTCCTAATTTATATTACGAAATATCAAGGTAGCGTTTTCAATCTTTTAAGGGATTTTAATAAGTTCTTTTAATTAAGGCGATCCTGATTAGGAAGATAATAAGTATATTAACCTTTTATCGTAAGAAAAGGTTTTAGGGCATAAGTTAAAATATAGGGGCCGTGGAGGTTTTTAAACGAACTGAAACAGAAGTAAACGAAAGCAATAGGAATCGGGTGCGTAAGGTACTTGTTGTAAGGCCTGCTTAAACTTATTTCATATATTTACTTTAATGCTTTTACACGTTCCATAGCAAAGTTTTAATAGGTTTCCGTTTTAACGATAAGTTAGTTATATACGTCCAAAGTCGGATTACTTTCGATTAGTTCCTAAAAAAAGAAATTAACCGCTTATTAAAGCTTATAGAAAAGTTAATTACTTAAAAGAATAATTGATTCCTGTAGGAAATAAGGCGAATTATAGCATATTTTCTGATCTTTAATTAATGCAGTATGATAAATATTACGTTTTACCCTTTAAAAAATATATTAATTTTGGATTTAATGTTTATAATTTATATTTTTAACCTTATTAACCTGGGACCCCACCTAATCCATAATTCTAACAATGCATAAAACTTTTATCAACAACAACAACCACCTCTACCACCTTCACTTTGCGATATCTTAACAACCCTTTAATCAATTGATTTCGGGTAAAGATAATTGATTTAAATCGTAAACGCAAAATACGGGACGCTAAAAATTTGTTTCGGAAGGTAATTATGAAATCTTAGCGAACGGGGAATTCGAAATACCTTAATCAACCTTGTCCCGCCGCACCCATAGCACCAAATCGCGTTCCGAAGCCCAAAGTAACGCGCGCAAACTTTCGGATCAGGAAAAACAGAAATTTGTTAACTGGATATTGCTTGAAAAAAATATACGGTCGCGCTTCGACGAAAAAGCAAATCCGTCAAATAGCCGAAGCCTTACTAAGCCCGGAAAGGACTATCGGAAAACACTGGATTAATCGCTTTATCGAACGCTACGATAAGATACATACGAAAAAAAGACGAATTATGCTTCGGAAGCGCCTCGAAATACGCGATCGCAACGAAATCCACGAATTCTCCCCCCTCCTAACCTAAATCCGAACCAAATACAATATTCAGCCTACGAACGAATACAACATAAATAAAACAGGCGTTTAAAAAAGGGAACAAACCGATAAAATGGTCGTAAAAAGCTCGGAAACAGCCCGTACAAAACTTAGAAAATCGGAAACAACGTCATAAGTTTCCACCATCGAATATATCGGCTTTACATACGGAAAAAATACGGCGGCATATATCTTCGATAATCTTACCGTACAAAAGCAATAATTTCCCGACGATATCGAAAAAGTTAAATATACATCAACTCCGAAAAGGTAAATTAGCAGCGCTATGGCGTTAAAATGGCTAAAATCTATTTTCCTTTCCGAAATTAAGCCGCATTTTTATTATAAATGCCAATTACTTATCCTAAGTAACTATATTACCTACGTAACCCTTATTTTTATATGGAAACATATAAAAAACAAAATCGCTCTTATATATCTACCACCCTATTCGAAAACTAACCTTCAGCTACTCGACGTTTCCGTCTTTTCCGTTCTCAAAAAGAAATACCATAAAGTATTACGTAAGGCAAGCGGAATTCTCGCGACTGCCCATTAATATAAGCGCCATATGCTAAAAACATATCGTAAAACCGTAAAAATCGCCTTTACCGACAAAACCGTCAAAACCGGATAACATCACACTGGTATACTTCCTTTTAACCCCGAAACGGTATTAAAAAACCCCGAAATAACACTCTAGCCGGCTCCTAAACCGAAAACATTACCGGAACAAATAATTACGACTCGTAACGAAGTCGTCCATATTCCTTATAAAATTAAGGGATTACGGAAAAACATACGAACGGCCGTACGCAACCATAAGAAAGCATTTCGCAATGTACGGAATTTAATAACTAAAGCGAGCAAAGAACTTAACGATTTCAATGCCGAAAACATTACGCTCCATTACGAAAATCGCAACCTGCAAACGAAACTCGAAAAATACGAACGTCCTAAACGTTAAACTATTGCTAAACAACTCAAAAAGGTTTTTACGAATTTAACAAACATCAAAATGGCAAAGAACAAAAGTTGCTAAACGTTTAAAACCTATGGAAGCTGGCTATCAGGTTACAATTAATAGTTCTATTAAAAAGCAGCCTGTTAAAAAACGGTAACGGAATTTTAAATATCTTAAATAACTATAATATATCAAGAAAAACGTTGTTGCGTTATTAAACGACTTCTAAATATGTAGATTACTATTAATTTATATGTGTTTTACCTATGCATTGCTAGGGTCATGCATTAGGTGGGGTCCGAGATTAGCAGGTTTTTAAACTTTAGGTTAACCGTATAAGGCGACGAGGTGTACGTAGGTAACAGCTTCGTGCCGATTAAGGAGTACGGAAAGGTTGATGTGGTACTTCGAAATCTTAGCGGTACGGAAGCGTTACGTTTGTACGACGTGGCCTATTACGAAAGTTTCGTATGCAACTCAGTGTTTTTCCGGCAGCTCCAGAAAAAGGGGTAACGTCTCATACAAGCGAGCGGACCACACAAGCGAACGGACCAAAATTCTTAACATTCCAACCTTCCAACTTAATTGATCCATTATTTAACACTAACATCATGGAACGCCCTACAAAAGAAGCGAGAATGAACTTAGCCGTTCAGGCTAAGAAACGAAACCCAAAATTAAGTTATGAGAAACTTAGTTCTATATACGAAGTTGCTCCAATTACCTTGAAGGCTCGATATAATGGCCGATACGCCAGAACCAATATTATCCCCAATTCGCGAAAATTGACGACGACTGAAAAAGAATTTATTGTCGACCGAATCCTCGATTTAAATACGCGAACGTTTCATGTCCGGCTCTAATCCGTTAAAAATATGGCCAATATATTGCTTACTTAACGCGTTGCAAAACGCGTTAAAAGCAATTGGGCGTCGAACTTTGTTAAACGGTAAAAAAAACTCCAAATGCGTTTAAATCGGAAGATCGATTATTAACGGATCTTATGCGAAAATCCAGAAACGTTTCGCAAATAATTCGAACTTGTTCGAGTTACAATCGCAAAATACGGCATCGTAAAAAAGGATATTTATAACTTCGACGAAACTAAATTCTTAATAAGGCTTTTTATGGTAACGGGCATAATAATTACTAATGCCGAAAAACGTACAAAATTTAAATAAACGTAATAACAAAATAAAAAATAAGTTATAATTATCCAGTCTGTTAATTTCTAAGGTTAAGTTATGCTATTATTTATTATTATAATAAAAAAATTATCTTAAGTCTTAATACCGTAATAACTTAATACCAGTAACGGATTAAAAAAATTCAATTAAATAATAATAATTGGATAATAAATAAATTAAGTTTCGAATACATCCAGCATTTTAATAAACATATTTAAACGCGTACGAAAAGTTCGAAACTTTTTTTATCCTCGACGGTTATAAAAATTATTACTCGATAAAATTCGAAAGATATTGCGACGATAATAACATTATTACGCTTTATATACCCGCGCATTTTTCCTATCGGCTTTAATCTTTTAATATATTTTGTTTTTCTGTTTTAAAACGCGTTTATTTGCGGTATATCGAAAATATAATGCGACGTTATTATATCTATATTACCAAAGAAAATTTTCTCGCCGGCTTTTACGACGCGTTCTAAGCTGCTATAACGTCCGATAATATCAAATCTGGATTCGCGAAAACTGGTTTTATTCCATTCGATCCTAATAACGTTTTTTCCGAATTAAAGGTTCTTTTAATTATGCCTACGCCGACCGTTTCCCCGCTAACTTCCGCCGGTTCCATTTTACCTCCGCGAAAACTCTTAAAAATATCCGTAAAGCAATAAAATAAGGACGATATTTACAAAAAAAGATTAAGAATTATTAAGGTAACTCGCTAACAAGAATATTTCAGTTGGCTAATCTTGTAACAAAAGGTTATATATTGCTATTGCATAAAGCTGCTTTTCTCCGAAAAAAAAAACGTTTAATTACGCGAAACGAATTATATTTTAAACAAACGTTGCAAAGCTAAAAATAAACGCCTTTAGAAAGGAAAAGTACTTACTATATAAAAAGGATAAGCTTTTTTGGCCCAGAAAGAAAAAGGTGGTAAAAAAATGGAGCCAATAGCGGCTGGAAGAGGTCGTCGTAAAAGGGTTAAGATTAAGGAACGGAAGTGTGGCGTTTACGAGAAGCCCGGGCATAATGCGCGTACTTGTAAAGAAGTTATAGATACGTCTAGCGAAGAAAAATCCGATTGATTTTAGTTAATGCGATATGTTGTTGTTCAGTTATTCGAATTTGTTGTTGCGTAGTTTGAAATTTTGGTCCGTTCGCTTATGTGGTCCGCTCGCTTGTGTGGGACGTATTAGTAAAATAATAAAAGAATTGACAACTTTATTCGAAATAAATACAATTAAATGGTTGTTACGTTAATAGATAAGTTTAATTAATTAGTTATTAAAAACATGAGCGCAATAGTTATTTATGCAGCTTTGGCAGCTTATAAACAAAACGTTAACTTATATATAACGAAATTATTATAAATCGGTAACGGTACAATTTGGTACTTAAAATTAAGGTATTTAAGGCCTGAAATAATCGCCTAGTTGCAGTTTTATGCAAAAAGAATCCGCTTAAAGGGTTTTATAATAGTCGAATGCTAAGTATATAGCAAGGCGAAGGCCGAAAGGTTAATACGCTGCAAGCCGAGGGAAGGAGCTTTCCGATTAGGATAAAAAATCGCTATCGACTTTACAAACTTCGAAAAAACCTTAAAGGATATAAACACGTGATGTTTGCTACCGACAAGTATTTAGGCTTTATTTAGGATATTTACCTTAAGAATCGAAAGCAACATATATTGATTATAGCGTTTCGGCATTACCTAAAAGTCCTTAAAAATTAGGATAAGGTTTTTTTATAGGTATTCGAATACGATAACGAAACCGTAAAAATTTATTAACTTCAAGATATATTCCAGTCGCTTTTTTTTAGTATTAAACTTAAACTTTAAATACCGTATACCCAGCCCCAAAACGGGGGTACAAAACGTTTAGGTGGTATAATTAAGGGAAAAGCGATTACGATGCGAAATGGCGTTAACTTATTTTCGTTTTTAATCGTGTATATCTTTAAACCTGCAGTATATCTGTACAACCGTACCCTTAAATACGTACTTTTTTGGCAAAGCCCATACGAGGTTTATTATATTTACTTAGCATACAAAAACGGTATTGTAATACTTGATCGGAAGCCTTAATAAGCCTATCTGCAAGTGTATGGCTGTATGGCTTACGTTATAATTATTGCTGCTATAAAGAAAAAGTAGAAGTTTTAAAAGTTAAATCCGACGGCATAGATTAGTTTCTTCGTCGCTTACCGATTTACCAATATTTACGATATCTGGAACATATTAATTAATAAGGTTATTATTATCCGAGACGTATAGTGTCGGATATAGGGGACATCAGTTGTGTTGTATTGATAACTAGTTGCAGGTGCTCTAAATCGCTTACTGCAGTTTATATGGAGACTAGCTACGGAATATA
Source organism: Monosporascus sp. mg162 (assembly GCA_004155945.1). Lineage (NCBI taxonomy): Eukaryota > Fungi > Ascomycota > Sordariomycetes > Xylariales > Monosporascus > Monosporascus sp. mg162. The sequence goes on along the minus strand of QJNY01000420.1, from coordinate 50,489 downwards.
TGAGTTCCGATCAAAGGGAGCCTTTCCGTATATGGGGGTGCTAGCGTACCCCCTGCTAGCTGACACACCCCCTTAACGCCTTGACGCAGTTACGGCGTTGCGTTATACCTATCACTCCCTAAAGCCACAGTTTTCCATTCCACCTTTCCTCCGGCGATTGACTTCTCCTGATTAGCCAATTCCTCCTTTAAAATTATTCGTAGGGTATTCCTCCGCCGTTCGAAGGCTTCCGTAATATCTATTAATCCTAGTTGCTTTTTGAAATGTTTAAAAGGTTTGCGTAATAGGGCTTTAGTTAATTTATCAGTTAATATGTTGCCCGTAGGCGTATAATTTACTTTAATCAAATTTTTTTCTGCGGCTTTTCGTAGCCAGTAGTTATATATATTTACGTATTATAGCTTCGTTTGTAACAGGGCGACGTCGGCATTAATAAACCGTATAATCTGTTAATTATTGTATTACATATTTAACGGTCGTATATTTAGGTTAACTTTAAACTTTTTAATTAATCGAAAGTTAAATAAAGCTTTTTTTGCGGCTTACGTAAGGGATAATAATTTTGCTTTTGTTATAAAAGTAATTACTATATTTTGCTTATTTGCCCGTTATTTTATTATTTTTTTAAATAACTTTATAATGTACGTTTAGAAGCTTTTTCGATCGATCGTATTATTTACGAAAAAGGCGTTACTTTAGGTATTTAATAAATTTTTACTTCCGAATTATAACGTTAAAGTTTTAATCCCGATTAGGTATAATATAACTTAATTAGCAGCTTTGTAATATACGTTATTAAGGTTTAAGTTAAATCGGGTAAATCGGGATACCGTAAATAATATATTAGGTCGTATATTAACTGCGACGTATAGGATAAAACCGATCTTTTTCTAGTATCTGTTAATGGAACCTGGATAAGCCAGATTAGGATTCGGCAATAATTTGACGCTTATTATTAACGTATCTGGGAAATTATTTAAATTTTTCTTTAGGATTAAGTTAACTAGTTTATTTATAAAGTTTAATTAAGAAAGCTAAATTTTTCCGTTAATCCTGTTTTTAATTACTTCGATGCCGAAAAACTATTGTAGGTCCTTACTCCCTATAAGGGTATACCGTTCCCGTATCTGTTAGATTACCTGATCGGCGAGGCCTTTATCGTTCTTACGGTACGTTATAACAATATCGTTCACAAAGAAAAAAATAAGTACCTTTTAACGAGTAAAACAGTAAGGTTCGTAAAAAACGGGGTTAAGCTTTAATTCTTTAAATATTTTAGTAAAATCCTTTTGCTATAGCAAAGGTAATTCCCTTAGTCCGTATAATGCTTTTCTGATTAAAAGAATCTTTTTACGTTAAGGGTATCTTAAGGGCGTTTTTATGTACACTTCGTAAGGCAAATTTGCGTTAACGAAGGCGTTTATAGCGTTATACTGCTTAAGCTTTAGGTTAAATTTAGCCGCGATAGCGATTAGGGTTCGAAACGACCTTTTAGCAAGTGTAAATACGTATATATCGCCACAAGCGTTCTTTAGCTGTTAACCGCCTCGTACGACGAAACGGGCCTTATATTTCTGTAGCCACTTATGCTTATCGAACTTGTAAACGTATACCTATATGCACTTTAGGACCTATTTCCCTTTAACATTTTTAAAAAATTAATTAATAACCTTCCAGGATTTTATTTCCTTATAGCTTTGCAGATAAGCTTTTTCGGCTTTACGGAACATTTTCCTTAACGAATATATACTTAGCTTTTTATAACCTTGCGGCGGTGGCGGTAAATTACGCCTATGCACCCGGTTTTAGGACCTAAATACCTTTTTATATGCTAAAGTATTATAGCTTTTCCGATTAAAGTAACGCGTATTTCGGGTAATTAACTTCCCTAAACTTCCGCAACTTACCGGCCGGTTATCGTACGTACTAACAAAAAGGGCTAAACGTCCTATATTAAATACGGCTTTCTACATCCTGTAATCGTTTTTGATAATACCTTTTTGGTACGGAACGTACGGGGGGCTTACGCCGAATTCCCGTAAAGTACCTTCGTCTTTTACCGTTACTTTGGGTTGAACAATATAAAGGAAGTTTAAGGCTGCTTCGATTTTTTCCGTCGGCGCAATGATCGTAACAGTCATCAAGGCAAACGCTAGTGGAGATAATGGTCCAAGGAACAAAAGTGGCTCGAATATAGCGGTCGTATAAAGGTAATTAATCCTTAAAAAACAGGTTTGTTTTATTTTATTTTGTACGCTTCCTACGCTGGTACCTCTTTAGATCCATTCCTTCTGTTCAGCCAGTAACTAAATCGTTCTGTTTAAGTCTTTATTTTTTTTTTGCGAAGGTATATAATAGCTGTTAGCTTAATTAGGTATTTCTACCTATCGGAATAGCTTTTATAACTTTTCTTCTGTAACGTGCAAAAGGTTATCTTTTAAATCTTTGATATTACTTGAAAAAGTAACCTTTTCGTTAAATTGTACGTCTCGAATGGCGATAACCTTATTAATCAATAGGTTCCAGATTTCGTAAATATTCGTAAATCGGTAGCCAACGAGGTAGCCTATCCATACTTTAGGATTTAGCTTTTAAAGTTTTTGCTTTTTCTTCATAACGGCAGCTGTTATAACGTAGGCCATACAGCCATACGCTCGCAGGTAGGCTTGTTAAGGCTTTCGATTAAGCACTATAACGCCGTTTCTGTACGCCAGGTAAATGTAGTAAACCTCGTATAAGCTTTGCCAAAAAAGTGCGTATTTGGGTATACGGTTATACAGATATACTGCCGCTTTAAAAATATATACGATTAAAAACGAAGGTAACTTAACGCCATTTCGCATCGTAATTGCTTTTTCCTTTATTGCACCCCCTAAACGTTTTGCACCCCCGTTCTGGGCCTGGGTATACGGTGCTAAAGGTTTAAGTCTAATACTGAAAAGAGGCGACTGGAACATATCCCGAAGTTAATAATTCTTCAAAATTTCGTTGTCGTATTCGATCACCTATGGGAAGACCTTATCTTGGTTCTTTAGGACCCCTAAAAGGTATCGGAACGCCGTAATTAGTATATCCTGCTTTCGATTTTTAAGGTAGATATCCTAAATAAAGCCTGAATACCTGTCGGTCGCAAACATAACGTATCTATACCCTTTAGGGTTTTCTTCGAAATTTGTGAAGTTAACGGCGATTCGCTATCCTAATCGGGAAATTCCTTCCTTCGGCTCGCGGCGTATTAGCCTCTTGGCCTTCGCTTTGCCACATGCTTGGCATTCGATTATTATAAAACCCTTCAGGCGTACTCCCTTTGTATGGGACTGCAATTAAGCGATAACTTCAGGCCCTGGGTGTCCTAGTTTTAGGTGCCATATCGTACCGTCACCGATTCGTAATAGTCTCGCTGTATATAAATTGACGTTTCGTTTATAGGTTGCTAGGGTTGCATAAGTAATTGTTGCGTTAATATCTTCCAAAACGAACTAATCAAACTTGTTTATCAACGTAGCAACCACCTAATCGTACTTATCTCGAATAAAGTTGTTGGTTCTTCTGTTATCCTACCAGTACCCCTTTTTCCGAAGTTGCCGAAGAAACACCAGGTTGCATGCGAAGTTCTCGCAATGTACCACGTCGTACAGACGTAACGCTTTCGTACTACTAGGATTTCGAAATAATATATTAACCTTTCCGTACCCTTTAATCGGTACAAAGTTATCGCCTGCGTACATCCCGTCGCCTTGTACGGTTAATCTGAAATTTAGGAACTTATTAATAAGGTTAAAGATATATATCGTAATTCCTAAGTTCAAAATGGACGAATTCCTTAAAAGGTAAAACGCGACGTTTTTCGCGTTACGTTAATTAAAAATTAAAAAGTACGCTAAAATTCGCTTTACTTCCTGTAAAAGTTAATCGGTCTTTTAAGTAGCTAGCTTCTCTATGGATTTTAATAAACGGTTAATCTCTTTTTTAAAAGATTAATCGGAAGCAATTCGATTTTGAACGAATACAGTTATCCGATTATTAAAGCGGAAATATAGTAAAGCTTTACTAGGGAAAGCATAAAAACAGTAAGATAATATATAGAAAAGGTTTAAGCAGGCCTTATAACAAATACCTTACGCATCCGATTCCTGACGTTTTCGCTTATTGTCTCTGTCCGTATTAAAACTTCTACGGCCATTACATCTCGACTTACGTCCTAAAGTTCTTCTTCGTTATTAAAGGTTAATATCCTTGGTATCGTCCTAATTAGGATTATTCTAATTAAAAAGGCCTACAAAGGTCCCTTAAAAAGTTGAAAACGTTCCCTTAATATTTCGTAATAATATAGATAGAGGATAAATCATAATCCAATAGTCCAAAAGGCTGGCAGCTACCTCTTGGTAGCTGATCGTATCGTTATCGATCTCGGTTTTCTTCACCATCTGGAAGGTAAATATCCAGGACCCCATAATTGGAGCTATAGCTATATACAGGTCGTTAGCCCATATAATTACTATCTTCGTTTCTGGGACGCCATAACGTCGTCCCTGGGCCATTACTTTTTGCCATTTTACGATCAATTCGTTTAGCTTCTTTGCCGACTTCGAAACTTGCTTCAGCCTTTTACGGTACTTCCGTTAGGTGTTGTTCATAAGCCTGCTGTCATACACCTTGCCGGTTTCGGCCAAAGCGGCGTACCATTCCCGTAAGTTCTTTCTAGGGAGGAAACTTATTTCTTTAATCGTTAGAAATACAGATTCCAGGACCTATTTCGTAAGGTCGATAACGTTTTTACGAAAGGTATCGTATTTTCGATCTTCGTAAATATAGGCCGTATATTCCTGTATATAAATTTGTTTGCCTTTAATCGTTATCTTAAAGATATTCGTCGGATGACTCGTATAATTAACTTTTTCGACTTGTAAGGTTCCTTCGGTAAATGAACTGGCTGCCCGTATAATCGTCTGGCGAACTCGTTTCTTTGGATAGGAGGTTATATCGGGTTTAGTAAGTCTAACAGGCCATAGGTTATCCTGATCAGGATCTATATAATCCCAAATTTCGAACGTATACGCTCTGGTTTCGAATTCGCCTTTGAAACGATCCCAGTCCTTAGGTCCCTTGTAAATAACGGAAAACGTTAACGTTAACGCACTGGTCGCCATTTTGAATAATAAAATATATCAGTAATTTGTATTGATATATTACCTATACCGTCTTAGCAGCAACTGATTAATTAATAATAACGCAAATTTAGCGGATAAGATTTTTAATTGTCGGATATAGGGGACATCAGTTATGTTGTATTGATAACTAGTTGCAGGTGCTCTAAATCGCTCACTGCAGTTTATATGGAGACTAGCCACGGAACATATAAGTTCCGATCAGAGGGAGCCTTTCCGTATATGGGGGTGCTAGCGCACCCCCTGCTAGCTGACATATAGTTTAACGAAAAAGTTCCTTTTTTACGTAATATTAAGAATTTAAAAAACGATTTTTTGTACGTTACAAAAGAAAAGCTTTAAAAGTTATTGTAACAAGTAAAAATACTTAATTGAGTTAATAGCTACTTAATATATATATAAAAGGAAAATAAAGACCTAAACGGAATAATTTAGTTAACGTTCTACACCACCGAGCGCAACGCCTTTTGGCACCACGCAACAATCAATCCAAATAACTCAACCACAACACGTCAAATCAACTAGAATAAATCAAATTGTTCTTTACTAACCGTATCTACAGCTTGTCGAAAAGTGCACGCATTATATCAAGGCTTGTTGCAGACGTCATGTTGCAATTCCTTTCTGCCAACCGGCTTACCACAGCCACCTTTAGCAGCTGTCAACAGCATTTATTTGGCACCACCTTCTTTGTCGGCCATAGGAACTAGATTATCTCGTGTAGTAAGTGTTCCTTGTTATTGGAAACGTTTGTTTTAATCATTCAATCGCGCAGGATCGAGTTATTGCAAAATTAACGCGGATATGCCCTGCCACGCGCCCTGCAACGGGCTCTGCAACGCGCCCTCCAACACCCCAACACACCCCGCAATTACTCCCGCGACGGGCTTTCAAATCCGCCCTCCAACACGTTCCTCGACGTATATACCCTCAACGTATTGCATCCGAATGGGAGGGCTTGCATATTGGGATTGGGTATTCGGTTAATAATGGGTTTCCTGTCAGTTAGCTTTTATTCGTACGAAATGGAGGTAATATTGGCTTGAACGCATTGGGGGCTAGTCGGTCGCATACGCGTTGGCAGGAAGGAATAGCAATATGGCGTCTGCAACAAGCCTTGATATAATGCGTGCACTCGTCGAGAAGCTGTAGACACGGTTAGCAGAGAAGCATTCGATTGTGTCAGATATAGGGGACATCAGATGTGTTGTTGTATTCAGCTAAGTTGCAGGTGCTTGTTGTACGCGTACAGCTCTAAGTAGTTTAGCCACGGAGCATATATGGGCCGATCATTAGGTGACCTTTCCGTATATGGGGCGCTACGCACCCCCCAGCTAGCTAACACACCCCCTTAACGCCTTAAAGCATTTACGGCGTTAATCGTTACACTTTATTATTTCCTAGAACTACAGCTATCTATTCCACCTTTCTTCCAGCGATTAAGTCCTTTTGATCAATTAATTTCTCGTCCGAAATCTTTCTTAAAGCTTTCCTCCGCCGGTTTAAGGCTTTTGTAACATTTATTAATTTTAACTGCTTTTTAAAATGCTTAAAAGCTTTTCGTAATAGGGCTTTAGTTAATCCGTTAACTAACATATTACCCGTAGGTATCTTAAGAAGGAAAATATACCCAAAACGATTATTGCGCACATTTATTTACCTTATACCTAAATATATTCCGTTTAGAGCAGCATTTTAAAACTTAAGTAATTTAAGAATTAATGGTATTAATTAATTTAAAATAAGCTTTAACAGATTTTCCAAAAACTTTTCGAAGCTTTTTGAAATTGTTACTTAGGTTCAGTTATAATACGAATTACTTTTCGGCCTTAAAAAGCAGGTAACCTCTTTCTTTTAGTATCCGTCCTTATAATTTCATCCTAATTATCGCTGCGTCGCTGGTTATTTAATTGTACTTTCTTTAATTTGCTAATTAATACCTTTACTGCCAACTTATACGCTATAATATTTAAGCTTAACAAAAAAGTAAATCCCAAATAATACCGTCTAATAATAACCAGATAGGATGTTACCCGATTAACGCTAGTAAGGTTCAAAATATATCTTATAGCGTTTCGTTTTTAATTTTTGTATCGTATTTAAGGACGTTATTCCTTTTTCGATACTTTCTTTTCGTATGCAAAATAAATAACTTTATAATCTTATCTCTTTTTCTGCTTATATTCGTTATTTTATCTATATCGTTAATCGTATCGTCGTTGCACTTATTTTAATTAGTTTAATTCTTGATAACCACGGTGCCAACGACGTAATCTTGGCTTTTTTACCCCTTATTAATTAAATCTTATATTTTATTTTATTACGTAATGAAATGGTGCAGGGTGCCGGGCCAGGAGGTATGGCTTGGCTGATCAGTTAATCAGCTCCATATATGTATTTCTAGGAGCTCTTTCGCTGGGCGCAACCCCGAAACCTGTTTATTATCGATCATTTATCGTTTATCGTTTACTTATATACTTATCTTTAGTCTGGTTTAACACGGACCTAAATACAGTGTTTTTGTTTGCCTTTATTACCGCTGCATTCGGTTATTTTATCGTGACCCGCCCATTAAAAATGCTTTGATCGGAACTGAAACAACCCGTTCCAATTTAAATGGCTACTAAGGAAAGGATATTAGCTTTTGTTAGCTGCCGACGGACCTTAATTTCCGATTAACAAGTCGGAAGGATTAAAAGGGACGAGGTTTTAATTAAATATATCTGAATTGGAATACGATTACGATAATAGCTACGGATACGATAACTTAAGCGGCATATAATTAACGACCGTAATTATAACAAGAACGCAACTTTTTGTACGATTAATAAAAAGGAATTATTAAATTAAAACCTTATTACGAAAACAGCTTTATTCGAATAACGGTAAAAGAATACGAACGTACAAGCGACCGGTTTTGGAGCATAAATTAATTACCTAAATTTTGGACCGATTGCGTAATTTAAAACATTATACGCATTAATAAAAAAATTACGTAATAAAATAAAACATAAGATTTAATTAACAAAGGCTAAAAAAGCTAAGATTGCGTCGCTGGCGACGTAGCTATTAGGATTTAAACTAATCAAAACAAGTACAGCGACGATAAAATTAACGATATAAACAGGACAGCAAATACGAACAAAAAAAGGAATAGGGCTATAAAACTATTTATTTTGCATACGAAAGGAAAATATCGAAAAAGAAATAACGTTCTTTAATATAATGCAGGAATTAAAAAAAAAACGTTACAAGATATATTTTGAATCTTTTTAGCGCTAATCGGATAATATTTAATTTAGTTATTGTTAAGCGGTATTATTTAGGATTTACTTTTTTTGTTAAGCTTAAATATTATAGCGTTTAAGTTAATAGTAAAAGTATTAATTAGCAAATTAAAAAAGGTACGATTAAATAACCAGCGACGCAGCCATAATTAAAATAAAGTTATTCGGATAAAAAAAAAGCTACTTATTTTTTAAGTCCGAAGAAAAAGGAAAATATATTTAAAATAATTATTACGGACAGTTATTTATTTTATACCTAAACATATTCCGTTTGGAACAATATTTTAAAACCCAAATAATTTAAGGACTAATAGCATTAATTAATTCGAAATAAGCTTTAATAAGTTTTCCAAAGGCCTATCAAAACTTTTTAAAATTATTACTTAAGTCCATTTATAATACGTATTATTACTAGTACTAAATTTTCCTAACCTTACGAGAAATTAAAATCCTGCTTTAAATACAACCGTTTAATACCGATTAATAAAAAACCTTTAAAATAATAAGCTTAACGAAATTAAACCTTGAAATATTAGCAATCTAATCAAAACCTTAAAGCCAGCTAAGAATACGATTACTTAAGCGAACTTAGGAATCGTTATTAACCTATTATAAGGACGAAATATTATATTAACCCAAAACTTAAAATTATCCATAAAACTGGAAGTACTTATACCGAACGTTATACCCTTTAAACTTATTAATTAACCTAATTACGATTTCCTTATTAATATTATAAATAAGCTTTCGTTTTTTATAATCCTTTCGGATTTATTGGCCTTTCCGGATGTTCGCTTTTTAAAAACTGAAATTACCGATTAACTTAAAAAAATTAACAGATTATTTACGAAATATAAGCTTAAGGAATTTAAAACAATCGCCGAATTACCTTACTGAATTAATAACCCCTTCATAAAAAACCGGGTTAAAGCTGTACTTAATAATATAACTTAATAGGACGAAACGTTTAAACGTATCTTAAAAACCTTTAAATTGCAGGATTTAAAGCAAATTCGGATAGCTAAAAATCGATTAACGACTTTAACGAAGCAAGCTTAACGCGGTATCCCTAATCATGTTTATAAGTATTGTCTGAAATATGCTATTAAGGTAAAAAATATCTTAAAAAAAGCTAAGTAAAAAGGCAAAATAATTACTAAAGGACGAATATATTAAAAACTTATTAAAAAGGTTATTTGTTAACTGTTTTAAAGGGATTCTTAATAATTCGTCTATGAAATTGAAAAACCTATACGTAACCAGTTACGATAATGCTTCGATATTAATCAGAAATTAGGCCTTAAATAAGGCAAAACTTCTTAAATATAAAGGACGTAAGCGATAATAAAAAGATGTCCGTTTCGACAGTAATCAAAAAAAAACAGTTTAACCCGACTTAATAGCCTAAGTAATAACGACCAGGAAGCCTTTAGCCGCGATTAAAACTATTTAACCGTACTGATTAAATATCAGAAATTACGAATGCGTTATAGGACTTAAAGATCGTACAGGCCCAACAGATCCAGAACTTAAAAGCTTTTAAAAAAAAATGCGTAACCGAAAAGCAACCCGGATATTACAGTATTACGTTCCGCCATAATAAAAAGTACCTTAGGTATATAATTATAGTACTAGCTCGTCGATTAATATAGTTAATTTCCAGCCGGATAATTATATTCGACTAAACTCTTATTATGGATAAGGCGGATATCGAAGCCGAAAAGGTTACTGTAAAAGTTATCAAGGTTAAGGTAAACGCCTTAGCAATTTTAATTAAGGTATTTATTAATTTTGCTTAAAGTTAAAGTATATTATGCAAAAATGCCGTTTGTTCTTTAACATGGAAATTATAAGATTGGTTTTACTTGCTTACGATAAATATATCATTTTCCTTAAATTCCCGGAAAACAGAATAACGTTAAGTATAATTTAATTCCTTTAAGTTTTAAAAAGTTAAGCGATCGAGCAGCAGATCTTAATTTGGAAAAATATTTTAAAATAGATCCATAATTCGCCAGCTTTCTTTACCTGATTTAAGGAAAAGATACGGTATTTTAATCGGCGAGACGATATTTTTAAAGGCGTAAACAGTTAATTAACTAACCTTAACCCGGATATTAATAATTTAGTTAAACTTTAAAAGCATATTACAATCCTAAAGCCAAATCGATAAAAGCCCGATATTAATTAAAATAAGGTAACCAAAATTAATATAACCTATTTCGTCGACCATAATAAAAAGTTATTTTATAAAAAGGTACCGTTACGTAAATGGTTATAAAGTAACCCCATCGAAAGCAAAGGTACCCGACATTGGGAGGAAATTAAAGCCCTGGAAATCGACGACTCTAATCAGCCGATTATACTTACTAGCGTTATAATAGCCAAACGTTTCAGGGATAAAAAAAACGAATCTAAAGGCGTAAAAAGGAATAAAACCGAATATAAAATTAATAACGACGAACTAATATACGAAAAACTATCGTTTTATAATATGGAAATCGGCGCTTAAATAAATAACACCCCTTAAATAAATATTAATACCCCTTAAATAAACGATATTACTTAAACGATTAACATTTTTACTCATAAAAGCCTAATCGATAAGCATATAATCAAATTCTGGAAAAAGAAAATTCGGGAAAACTTTAAAAGGAAGTTTAAAAATATTTTGTTCGAATTAATCGAAATTTGCCCAGATTTCGAAAAAGCTTTTAAGAATTTTATGGCCGCTAAAACTATAAAAGCACTTAATCGCAAAAATAAAAAAAGATCAAAATAACCGAAGCTAAAATACGAGGATTAAAAGTTCTAAAAGTAAAAAAATCTACTAAAGTTTTTATTATAGATATCGGTTACAAAGTAAAAAGCTAAAAGAAAACCAAAATTCTGTCGATTTAACAATCCAATCCAGCTAAATATATTACTTCCTTATTTAAACTAGCAGTTAAAGTAAGCTACGGAAATAACAAGGACTTAATTAATAGAGTTATCGATATTAGAGCTAAATCGAACGTTATAATCGCGTCGTACGTTAAGCGACATAAACTAACTATACAACAAACCCGCATATTATTCCTAAGCTTTAATTTTCAGAAAAGAATTCCGTTTAAAGGCATAATCGAAGCTCAGGTCTAGCTAGCTAGCCGATCAATTACTATTTTTTTGTTTGTCGTTCATAACCATTACGTTACGTAACTATTAATTCTGGAACTTAACTTTATAGCCAAATCGAAAATAGCGCTTAATATAAACCCGAACGTAATAAAAAAATCCTACAATTTGGCCCGTCAAAGATCATTATCTCTTTAGTTCCTGCAAAACGTATTACGCGCAATATTCGTACTAACGAAAAGCCTAAAAATAAATAACCGGTAAAACAATAAACCGCTTTATTGGTGAAAGTACGCCTACGAACAAAAAGATAAATAAGCAAGCTACAAGCCCCTATATTTTTCCGGTTAATAATACTTACGTTAATTAAAATGCGAAAATTATTTAGGAAATTATTAATAACAAGCTAAAACCCGAAAATAAAATCTTAAGCCAGTTTAATAACAAAAAATTAACGTATGCTTTATATAGAATATTATAAAACGAAATACAATAAAAGATTAACAATAATCGGACCGTTCAAATTAATACGATATACCAACCCAAATAAAAGAAAATAATCCCTGTCGACGATGCACCTTTTATTCAATCAATACCCCTTAAAAACCCAAATTAAAAAGCCAAAAAATTCGAAAAAGCCTAACAAGTTATTAATTAAAATGGCGAAAAGCCCGATAAACCTAGCACAATTTTAGCTATTTTGTTCTCTAAATTTACTACCATACCCCGAAAAACCCGATTTATTAAGAAACGCGTCGACGAAGTTCTTAATTAATTAGGAAATAAGTTTACCCGTACAAAGAAAACCTTTTTTAAAAAGATGTTCTTTCGTAAAAAAGCTGCCCTAACCTAGAATTGGAAAAAGTATGGCAAAATTAAATTAAATATCGTATTCAATTATAAAATTCGAACGATCCTTTATAAAACATAACAAGCTAAAGGTATAATAGTGCCGGCGAATATCAAAAATAAGTTAATCGAAATATTGAAGGTACGTATCCAGCGAAATATGTTCGAATAATTTTATACTGCATATAAAAATATTTAATTCCTAATAGAAAAAAAAAACATAATAGTTTCCGATTAATTAATTTTATAACCAAACTAAATGCTATTACTTTGCAAAATACCTTTATGCCGGATAATTACAACGAAATTTTCGCGGATTTTGCCATATATTTATTAGTTACCTTAGTAAACTTTTTTTAGGTTACGATTAAATTACTTTAACTTTAGCTAACAAAAGTTTTACTACTTTTGCGATACCGTAAGGACTTTTGGAGTATATTATTATACCTTAAGGGTTTACCAACTTTATAGCTTATTTTTGCCGTATGGTTAAAAGGATTTTAAACGATTTAATGCCCGATATCGCCCGGCCATTTGTCGATAACGTTAAAATTAAAGGCCTAAAAACAAGATATAACGACGAAAAAATCTTTTTAAGAATTCGGCGATTCGTTTATAAGTATATCATCAATATAAATAAAACCCTTTTTAACTATAAGCTTGCGAAAACGACGATTAATATAAAAAAGTTTTAATAATGTTAAAAAATAACCGTTATAATCGGATTTATTTACGGAACGAATAGGCGGCGACCTAATATAACTAAGATAAAAAAGATCTTAAAAATCTAGCCATATAAAAACATTTCGGAAATTAAAGCTTTTTTAAGCATTATCGTTTATTATCGAATATTTATTACGTACTTTACTATTAAAATAAAACCTTTTACCTACCTATTTCGGAAAAATCAACTTTTTATTTAATGCCCCGATTAAAATTACGTAATAAATAATATTAAAAAAACGATTATTATTACCCAAATTTAATTACTTTAAACTATAGCCTTAATGCTAGAAAAATTATTATAAAAACAAACGCAAACAAAAAAAGTTTTAAAAATACTTTCGGTTAATTAATTAATAAAATAAAATATCTCGCACGTTTTAAAAGTAATACTTAAAAAGGTACTAAATTAAATTACGACGCTAACAAACTAAAATATCGAATTGTTTTTAAGATTTTAAGGAAATTCCGGAATTATATTTATAAAATCCGATTCGTATTAAAAATTAACGTTAAAATGCTAATAATTCAAATTAATAACTTTTTAAGCTTTTTACTTAATACTGTAATTATTCGTTAAATCGCTTAAATAAAAATATTCGATTTCGAAATTAAATATATTTCCGGCAAAAAAAACATAATAACGAACGGTTTATTCCGAAAGTTACTTAAAGCTTTTAACGCGTTAAACGATTAATAAAAAAGAAAAGTCGGTAATTTTATTAATATTTAGCTTAATATTATTCGGCTTAACCTTATTTTAACTAATATAGCTTTTACACTTATTAATACGGATCGGCGATAGGGACCTTTAATCGGAAATTAGTTTAAGAAATCGCAAAAGTACGTTAGGTTCCTAACGATACTGGATCTTTTTAATCGGCTTAATAATAATTTAAGGAAAAAACGAAATACTTTTAAATCCGAAGCGTTAAATTACTTTGTTCAAAACGGTATTTTTTAACGTAAGATAAATAAAAGGTACGGTAACCGGCAAATAGTTAATACCGAACAAAAGCAACTTGCGGTAATTAGGTAATATTATAAGGATTACGGCCATAAGGGACGAAATTCGACCTACCGTCGTATAGCAGCTTTGTATTATTGGCATAGCATATTTGGCCATGTTCGGAAAGTAATGCTTGCGTATGTCAAGTGCCAGAAAATAGCCGATCGACGCTTCGAGGAAAACCATAGATTTTTGCAGCCGATCAACATAACTGTTACTTAAGTAATCGATATTCAATTTATGCCAAATAACGATAGTTGCAAAGCTACGGTCGAAACTAAATACGAATTATCCGATTATCTGGAAGCTAAAGCCTTGCGATCAGTTACGTCAGCAGTAATCAAAAAATTCTTAAAAAAATACGTCTTTTATCGATATGGTATCCCGATCAAAATTAAAATTAACGGAAGCTTAAAAAATAAGGGCGAGATTATTAAAGCTTGCAACGTATTAAAAATTAAAAGGAAAGTTAATACCGCGTATGCAGCCTGGCGACAAGGCCTAATCGAAAAAAGATATACCCCGATCGTTAAAGCCTTAATAAAAGCGACGAATGGGACTAGCAAAGAATAGGTTAAGCTTTTACCTAAAATGGTCTTCGCCGACAATACCATTATAAAAAGTTATGGCCTTAGCCTTTATAAATTGCTATACGGACAGAAAGCGCTTTTACCGATCGAAACAATCCTGCCGACATGAAAAATTATAACTTAAAACCTAGATACGCCGAAAGAAAATCTAATTACGTAAGAAATTTGATTCCTAAAAAAAAAAGATAAAGATATAATTAAAGTTACCAAAATGATCGCTAAGCAGCGCCGTAAAGTAGCTAGATTGGCGAATGAAAGGGATAAAAACAAAATAAAAAATAAACTTTTAGAAATGGACGACCTGGTATTATTATATAATACGTTACGATATATAGATATATTTAAAGATATAAAGCTGAAATACCGTTGGATTGGCCCGTATTTAATTAATAATATTATTAATTTAAGTATTTTCTGTTTAAAAGAAATTAATAAAATAAAGTTATAAGATATTTTCTTTATTAATAAATTAAAGCAATTTATAAAAAATAAAAAAGGATATTAAAAGCTGATTAACTTACAAAAAAACGACCAAACGAGATTATTTATTAATCAGCCCAACGATACAATATTTGATACCTCGGATACTGCGAATGTCGAACTATTTAAAAACTGGCAACTTAAAACTTCAAAACTTATAAAAATAAATATTAAGGTGCAGATACCAAGTAGCCGACTTAAAGGTTATACGGTTATAGACGATAGCGATACGATAAAAACGACACGATTAGGAAAACGGAAAAGATTAACGCAATTAATTGCGAGAAACTAAAATACATAAGTTCCCTTAAATTTCCCTACCGTCCTACTTACCGACATTTTACACGATAACCACTATGCTTTACTTATAATTAATACGTCTTACTGTACTCGCCGGAACCGGGAATTAGTAATATATTTTTTTACCTTACTTCGAAACCAATCCTTATTATATGTTTTAATAATAAGATAAATCTCTATACGAATATCCTTTTTAATTCGTGGCGATCGAAAAAAGCTGGCCTTAAATGTTTTAAACCGTTCGTCCCGGAAGATATAATTATATCCTTCGATAAAACCGACACAGTTACTATAAGCCCCGTTAAAAAAGCCAGGAATCGACTAGCACCCAAAAAATAGGTACATTCCGCATTAATCAGGATATTCCGATATTACATATCGCTTTTCGCAAAGCTCGCAGGGTACCAGGTTAAATATACCGAATACCTAAATAAATAAACTAATAACGTATCTAGGATTCTTAACAAAAGCAGCTATAAAATAACCTAAAGAATTAGCCCGATAAATTTCGACATATACTGGATAAGCCACTAAGTTTTCCATTAACTGGAAGTACCTGATTATATTGGACTAGGCATTTACGGCCGCTTAAAAGTTTTTATCTTCGATTTGCTATTGCAAGTACCGACCTATAGCTGGACCACCGATAATGCTAATAAACATAGCCCCGAATATCTGTACTGATTAACGGATTTCATTAACGATATTATAAAAAAGCCCAAATACTTACCTCGATATACTTAAATGTAACGTAGTGTATAACATTATTTTTATTCCAAAATCTAGCTACGTCCTGATTATTATCGAGATAAATACGACGAAAACGTGACGCTCCGATACTAGTATATGGTCCAGGGACCCGATTAGTAACCCGAGGACTTGCCCGACGTGCTGGGATTGTCGAAGCCGTTAACAAAAACCTAGCGAATAAACTGTTATTAGGTATTGGCAGGTTAATCGGAACAGGTACAGGCGTTACTGATCGCCGACCATCGACTGTTTGTTCAACAACACCAAGGATTAGGCTAAGCTTTGGAGGTATTTCAGCTATTTCTATTGATGGCAATATATGTCGCATCGGCCAAGGTTTTGGGAATAATGGATTATCTATAACCGGTGTTTCTGGTAATAAAGTATCCTAATTAAGGTTTATGCTACGGAATCTATACTGGAAGGTAAAAATAAGGTTAAGAATAGGTACTTGACGATACATTAGGTTTTGTAACTTGCGAACATTATCAGGATTATATGGAAGTTTTAAATTCCGAATATTACCCAAAAGTTTATCGATACGACGAGTTGATGGCTTGGAGAATATGGACGAGTTTAATACCGTTAAGATCTTACGACGATGATTAAAAATTTCGTTCAGCTTATTAATATTCGCTTTAACCTTAGGATCGATAAGTTTCTTGGTACCAGGATTTAAAAGCTTGTTACCTGAACTGGATTTCTTTTTAATAAACGATTTTCTTATAGCAGGAATAAAATTACTTAGGCCTGCATTTCCGCGAGAACCCTGGAAATTACGTAAATCTGATGGTTGCCGAGAACCTATAATAATATTAATTAATGTAATAAGGATAATTATATATATATTTGGATATATATTAAGTCTGGAGGGAGAAATTAAAGTAATGTTATAGAAAAGTTGCAAAAAAAGTGTAAATGCAAAAACGAAAGTTACATAACCTGATTTAACACTTACGAAATTACCATTCGAGATAAAGTACAAGCTCCAACCGAAAGTTGGTAATTAGCGAGCAATGGCAATGGTACAAGGTTAATATGTCACGCCGTACAAATAGGTAGGAAATATATTCGAAAGTACCGGGCAAAGACCAAAACCATACTTTCTATAAGGATGGCCAGGCTAGGTTAAGTACAAGTCTTTAATTAATACAAAGAAACCGGAGGATAAGGCTTAAAAGGAGCAGAAAAGGGCTAAGCAGCGAAAGGATCTGGCCAGACGTCGAAAACGAAATCCTAAATTAAGGATGATAAAGGACAAGCTGCGTAAACGCTAACCAAATTAATTAATGGGTTACATGTAAGGTCCATAGGGTTAAAAGTTAGTTGCGTTATATTTTTATTTGTTTTTCAAAATGGATTAAGAACAATTTTATTTCGAAAAAGAAAGGTTAAAATGGTACAAGGTACAAGGCTAGGGGGCATAACTTAGCTGATCAGTTAGTCAGCTCCACATGTGTATTTCTAGGAGCTCTTTCGCCGGGCGCAACCCCGAGACCTGTTTCATCATCGATCATCCATCGTTCATCGTTTACTCATACACTTATCTTTAATCTGGTTCAACACGGACCCAAATACAGTGTTTTTGTTTACCTTTATTACCGCTGCACTCGGTTATTTTACCGTGACCCGCCCATCAAAGATGCTCTGATCGGAACTGAGACCCCCCGTCCCAATTCAGTAATCTTCTTGTTAACGCGTATAATATCTTAAATTGCGCAATCGGTTTAAAACTTAGGTAATTAATTAATGTTTCAAAACCAATTACTTATACGCGCTTATACGTCTTTGCCGTTGTCCGAGTTAAGCTATTTTCGTATTAAAGCTTTAATTTAATAGCTTTTTTTATTAATCGTACAAAAGGTAACGTCTTTATTATAATCGCGGTCGTTAATTATATGCCGCTTAAGGTATCGTAGCTGTAGCCAAAGTAGTAATCTAATCGTAATATATTTAATTAAAACCTTGTCCTTTCCGTTTTTTCCGACTTGTTAATCGGAGATCGAGGTCCGTCGGCAGCTAATAAAAGCCAGTATCCTTTTCTTGGCAACTATTTAATTTGGGACAGGGAGACTTAGTTCCGATTAGAGCATTGTGGATAAGCGTATCACGATAGAATAGCCGAGTATAGCGGTAATGAAGGCAAACGAAAAACTGTTTTTGGGTCGGTATTGAACCAAACTTTAGAGTAGACATGAGATGTATGTGTGTAGACGATGATGATCAGGTTTCCGGGGTTGCGCCCGGCGAAAAGAGCTCCTAGAAATACACATGTGCAGCTGACTAATTGAATAGCCAAGCCATGCCCCCTGGCCCGGCACCCTGCACCATCTCGTTATATATTTCGCATTTCTGCACATCTAAATAACATTCGTATCCTAGCCTTATAGCTACCCTGGAGGTTGGTTATCCGGGATAGTACTTATAGGTTTTAGCTGTTTGATTTTAGCAAATCGGGTAACGCTTGTATTCTGGATCCCCGTTTGGTTCATAGTAGGTCGTCGCAATAGTATATTCCTATTAGAAGAAAGGTAAAATTAACGTTTTTTTTCTTGCTTTTATTATTTATTTCTTATTGGGCCGTTCGGACCTTTTTTTAAAAAATTTCTCCTTTTTTGGAGTTCCTTTTAGCTAAGGAACGATATTCGTTTTTATAGTAACCTTTTTTGCCATAGTTAAAATATTTAATATTCGACTTCTCCTTTTTAAGCTCTTTGAAAGTAATATTCGCTTCTTTCTAGATCTTATCCTTGTTTTTACTTTCTTGGAACTTGCTTCTAAAACTTCGGTCGTCTCTTTTTTTATTAAACCCTTTCTTTTTTTAGGTATCTATCAAAAGTACGTCTGTCGGCAATAATTGCCTTATTAATGTAATCCTAGAAAAGCTTTATCTTAGGTACCTTATATATTTCGTCCTTAACCTGTAACTTTAAGCTATCGTAATAAGGGTAAAACAAGGTACTTTCCGGTAAATGGAAGATTGCTATAAGGCAATTAAATTCCGTCGTATATTTAACCGTTAATTTTGTTTACTGGAAAAGGTATAACCTTTTAATAATATTTTGCTACTTATTTAAGTTTTTAAACAAAGCTCTTATTCGTTTCTTTAAATATTCGTAATTACCGAAGATATAATTAGTAAAGTCGGAAAATCCGTTAAGGTAAATTCCGAAATAATTCTTTATAATTAGCCTGAACTATAAAAAAACCCTTCTTATGAACAGCTGGAAAATAACTAATACCTTTTAATAATCCTCCATTAAGCAGCTTTTGTAAAACTGAAAGTAAAATCTGGTCTGAACCAAAAATCCTTTTATATCTATAGTACTATCGTAAAGTTTTGGGAGGGTTAACTTATAACCCTTAACTTCAAACATCTTATAATCAGTAAGAGGTAAAACGATATTTTCGCGGGATTAATTTGCGCCAACTAAAAGCAATGTCGAAAACCTTTACTGTTAAACGAATCTGGCATTTTCCCTTTTTACCTCCTAAAGTTCTATTATTAAGATGCGCAGTTTATCGTTAATCGTAAGTTCTTTTTCCTTGCCTTTCGGGCTATCGGTTACCTTTTTCTTTCCTTTCGGTTCGTTTTCCTAAACCTCAATAGCTTTCTTGGAAACTGGGAAAAGTTATTACTGCAAAGAAAAAGATACTCTTTAAAACCGAATAATAAAAAAAGATATATTATTAAGTAAAAAAAGAACTTTTTTAATAAGGGGTAAGATGTTTTAATCCAGATATGGATCCCTTACTGGCTAATAATAGCGATCGGATATGTCGTTTATCTTTTAAACGCCGCTTTATAATATCGTCTTTACTGGGTTCAAGAAAACTTATACCCAACTAGGCCTTAAACCATTCGTCGGTTATTAATTAGTAAGCTATCAAAATATAATGAACTCGTTATATAGCCACCTGGTGGTACAAGCAATATCCGAAAAAGGTTCTTAATTTGCAGATAACAATAAAGCAAGGAATAATTCAATAATTTGTTCGTTAAAGAAATTTGCGGATTTTTCCTTTAATCGTCAAACGTTTCTTTTAATTAAAAACTTACATTGATAGCTAAAAAACGAAACTAAGTAAGTACTATTTACAAAAAAAACCCATTCGTTATATATCCTGCTGTTTTTTATAGGTATGTCGTAGATCTGCTAAATTTATGTAATCTGGTCCAGATCTATCAGATCCTCCAGAATAAATCGAAATGCCAAGACACCTGCTTCCGGAGTTTAGCCGTAGGATGTCCTTGCCCAGGCAGGGAAAGCAGGTCCTGATTGGTAACACCTAGTTTGAAGAATTTGACGATAGGCATTATTCCTGTTTTTCGTATATTTGTTTCGAAGAAACAAACTGTCGATAACGGCGATCGAGTACATCCTTCGTTTTCTGAACGCCGTTCTGTAATATCGTTTTTACTGGATTTAAAAAAGCTTATATCCAACTGAGCCTTAAACCATTCGTCGGTTATTAATTAAGAAGTTATCAAAATGTTACGAACTTAACATACGACCACTTAAAGGTATAAGCAGTATCCGAAATAGGTTTTTGATTTACAGGTAACAATAGGGCAAAAAATAATTTAGTAGTTTGTTCGTTAAAAAGATTTGCGGATTTTTCTCTTAATTACAGGACGTTACCTTTAATTGAAAATTTAGATTCATAGTTAAAAAGCGAATTCATCTGGATGTTATCTACATAGGGAAAAATTGATTTATATATATTTTTCTTATTCTGTACCTATAGTAGATATGTTTGGATGTGTTTTACATCCATCAAATCCAAGCATATCCCCTTATGGTGGTTATAGATGGATGTGCTTTACATCTATCAAATCCAAGCAAAACCAAGCACATAAGGCCTTTTGGCTGAGTTTTATCCGTTGCGCCTAAGTCTTTTGGAGCTATTTCGTCAATCCTTTTAGCACATTCTTTCTCCACATTGGTTGGACGTAACAGTACCTTGTATTTTTGCAATTAATTATACTTGTCGAACTTGTAAATATATACTTACATATATTTTAAAACCTGTTTCCTTTTAGCAAAAAACGTATTAACGATTTTCTAGGATTACACTTTTTATGGCTTTATAAATAAGCTTTTTCGGCTTTTCGAAATAGCTTCTTTAATAGGTCTATACTTAACCTTTTATGGCTTTGCAGCAGTAACAGTAAGTTACGTTTATATACCCGGTTTCGCAACTTAGAAATTTTATATATTTTTGTATTAAAGCATTTTCCATTAAAGTAACGCGTATTTCGAAAAATTAATTTCCTTAAATTTCCGCAGCTTACCGGTCGATTATCGATCGTATTAATAAAATAAATTAATTGTTTTTCGTTAAACGCGGCTTTTTATATTTTGTAATCGTACCGATAACTGTTTTTTCGACGCGGAACGTACGGAAAGCTTCCGGTTACAACCCGTAAAGCATTTTCGTTTTCTACTATTTTTTTAAATTAAATAGAACGATAAAAGCTCAAGGTTATCTTTTTAATTTCCGTTAGCGTAATAATTATAATAGTTATCAAAATAAACGTTAGTAAAAGTAATGGTCCAAGGGCCGAAAGTAGTTTAAATATAGCAGTCGTATAAAGTTAATTAATTTTATGCGAAAAAGCTTGTTTTTTCCTATTCCGTACGTTTCGTGCGCTTGTGTTACTTTGAAATTACCCTTTTTGTTTAACCGGTAGCTAAATTATTCTGCTTAAATTTTCGTTTTCTTTTTATGTTTATACTTTTCGGTAGCCTGGGCCTTAATTAAGTAGTTTAACTTACCGTAATAGCTTTTGTAGCTTTTTTCTTTTTTTGTAACGTATAAAAGGTCGTTTTTTAAGTTTTTGATTTTACCTGAAAAGGTAGCCTTTTCGTTGGACTGTACGTTTCGAATGGCGATAACCTTGTTAATTAACGGGTTTTAGAACTCGTAGATGTTCGTAAATCGGTAACCGACGAAAAACCCAATCCATGCTTTAGGGTTTAGCTTTTAGAATTTCTGATTTCTTTTTATGGCAGCAGCTATTATAATATAAGCTATATAGCCGTATATTCGTAGGTGAGCCTGCTAATGCTTCCAATTAAGTACTGTAACGCCGTTTTTATACGTTAAGTACGTATAGTAAATTTCGTATGGGCTTTGCTAAAAAAGTGCGTATTTGGGAGTACGGTTGTACAGATATACTGCCGCTTTAAAGATGTATACGATTAGGAACAAAGGTAACTTAACGTTATTTCGTACCGTAATTGCTTTTTCTTTTTTTTTTTTATATCTTTTAAGCGTTTTATACTTTCGTTTTATGCCTGGGTATACGGTATTAAAGGCTTAAGTTTAATATTGAAAAGAAGTAATCAAAGCCTACTTCGAAACTAGTAAATTTTAATAATTTCGTTATCGTATTTAAATACCAGTAGAAAAATTTGATCCTAATTCTTAAATCTTTAGGAAATATCAGAACGCTGTAATTAATATATCTTGCTTTCGATTCTTAAGATAAATATCTTAGATGAAGCCTAAGTACCTATTAGTTGCAAACATGACGTATCTATATTCTTTAGAGTTTTTTTCGAAATTTGTGAAATCGAGGGCGATTTGCTATCCTGATTGGAAGACTACTTTTTTCGGCTTGCGGCGTATTTACCTTTTGGTTTTCGCCTTGTTACATATTTAGCATTCGACTATTATAAAACCCTTTAAGCGGACTTCCCTTATATAAGATTGTAACTAGGCGATTTCTTCGGGCCTTAAATGTCCTATTTTTAAGTGCTATATCGTGCCGTTACCGATTCGCGGCGGTTTCGCTATATATAAGTTAGCGTTTCGTTTGTAGGATACGAAAGCTATATAAGTAATTATCGCGTTGATAACGAATTAATTAAACTTATTTATTAGCGTAGTAATTATTTGATTATACTTATTTCGATTTCTCTGAAAGAAACGTAACCGTGTCGACAAAGCTGGATAAAATAATAAATTGCTATCTTAATTTCATGGCTTTACTAAACCCATCCCTCTCGCAGACTGCCTTATCCCGCTTCTATGCACGTCGATTCTTGTCGAAATTCTGGACGGTCTTCACAATCCGGAGCAACCGGGCAAACCATCGCTCGTAATTCTCTATACATCGTTTCAAAATCTGAACGTCGAAGTTATTAAGCCGGCTACTGTCTTTCCTTCCAGTTTCGCCAATAACTCCGTCATAATCGTGATATTTTTCGGTATATAATTTTACAAAAATCGATTACCGTTAATTTCTCGAATCAAATCGTATCTGAAAATCAAAAGCCGAAGTCGATCTTCTTAACACAAAATTTTTGGGTCGACAGTAATGCCGATAATCTCAGTTCGTTCGGTAATTTGGTAGGAATTATGTACCGTTCATGAAACAATTTTTATAAAAATTCTGCGGTTCCGGATTACCGGTATCGCATATTCGGACTTGCGCGGCATGTTGTCTTAGGTAATTCGAGAACTATAGGAAGGATCGAGTAGGACTGGCGAAGGCTTGGAAAAATACCAACCTTTTATACGCAGTTAAGGTTTACAGTTAAGGATTACCTTTAAGGTTTATCCTTAAGGTTTACCGTTAAGGTTTATCCTCAAGGTTTATTCTTAAGGTTTATCCTCAAGGTTTATCCTTAAGGTTTATCCTTAAGATTTATCCTCAAGGTTTATCCTTAAGGTTTATCCTTAAGATTTATCCTTAAGGTTTATCCTTAAGGTTTATCCTCAAGGTTTATCCTCAAGGTTTACCGCGTAAAGCTTAAAGCTTAACATTTTCTAAGTTATATTATTTAACCTTGCCGAACCAGCCAGCAGGCATAAGGTTTATCAAAGGTCGAAGATTATCGGCAATTACGCATGTAAGCCACCTAAGCCGATATGAGTCGAGAAATTGCGTGCTTACGGGGGCTTAGCAGTCGGCTTCAAAGTAAGGCTTTATAGGACTGACGTAATAATTTATCCTAACCGTAAAAACTATTAATTAGTCATCGTGTTCGAAGATACTGGGTAGAGTATTTACTGTGCAAATTATATCGTGTAATGATTTTCTGTATATTTAGCTTAGCCTGGAAAATAAGGCTTGAACCCATTCGACTTTACATACTTATTTCGAATAAAGTTATTAATTTCCCGGTTGTTTTATTAATATCCCTTTTTTCGGAGCTGCCGGGAAAATACTATGCTACATACGAAGTTTTTACAATAGGCTACGCCGTACAAACGTAACGCTTTAAAGCTCTTAAAGCTTTAAAGCAATATATTTATTTGTCCATATCTTTTAATCGGAACGAAGTTATTTTTTACGTATGTACCGTCGCCCTAAATCGTTATCTTATAGTTTAGAAACCTATTAATTAGGTTAAAGATATATATCGTAAATCTTAAGTTCAGAGTAGCTAAATCTTTTAAGAAGTAAAACGTAACGTTTAACGTATTCCGTTAATCAGAAATTAAAAAATACGTTAAAATTCGTTTTACACTCTTTAAAAGTTATTTGTTATTACCAGACGTAATTATTACCTTATTGTTCAAACTCCTGCGATACCACTGCCAATATAAACCGTACGACTTAGGTTTAATAGTTGGTTAAGCCCATAGCCGTCACATTATAGTTGTTTCGTAATGCTCTTATTCCGTGCCTAATATAGTAATATCCATTACCTTATAGGCATATCTAGCTACTTCTGTCAGATATAGGGAATGTCAGTTGTATTGTACTGGATAACTAGCTGCAGGTGCTCTAAATCGCGCACTGCTGATTTTATAGAGTCTAGTCACGGAACCTATATGTTCCGATTAGAGGGAGCCTTTTCGTATATGGGGTGTTAACGCACCTCCTGCTAGCTGACACACTCCTTTAACGCCTTGATACAGTTACGGCGTTAATCACTTTAGTTTTTTACTTTCTAAAGCCACAACTTTCCATTTTACCTTTCCTCCGGCGATTATATTCTTTTAATCCGCCAATTCCTTCTCTGAAATTATTTGTAGGTTGTTCCTCCGCCGATCAAAAGCTTCCGTAATATTTATTAATCCTAGCTGCTTTATACAGTGCTTAAAGACGTTTGCGTATTAGGGCCTTGATTAACCTATTAGCCAGTATATTGCCCGTAAATATATAATCTACTTTGATTATATTTTTTTTTGTTTTTATTTTTATTTTTTTTTTTGTTTTTTATTTTTATTTTTTTTTTCTTTTTTGCGGCTTTTCGTAGCCAATAATTATATACATTAACATGCCGCAGTTTCGTTTGCAATAAGGCAACGTCGGGGTTGATAAACCGTATCGTTTGTTAATTGTCATACTACATATTTAACGGTTCCGTATTTAAGGTAACTTCTAGCTTTTTAATTAGTTGAAAGCTAAATAAGGCCTTTTTTACAGCCTGCGTAAAGGACAATAATCCCGCTTCTATTATAAAAGTAGTTATTATATCTTGCCTATTCGCTCGTTAACTTATCACTTTTTTAAATAGCTTTATAACGTAAGCTTAAAAGCTTTTTCGATCGATCGTATTATTTGCAAAAAAGGTATCGCTTCAGATATTTAACGAATCCTTACACCCGAATTATAACGTTAGGGTTTTAGTTCCGATTAGGTATAATATAACTCCATCAGTAGCTTTATAATATACGTTACTAGGGTTTAGATTAAATCGGGCGAATCGGGATATCGCAAAGGTTATATTAGGTCATATATTAACTGTTACGTATAGAATAAAACCGATCTTTTTTGATATCTATTAACAAAGCCTAGATAGGCTAGATTAGGATTTGGCAATAACTTAACGTTTATTATTAGCGTATTTGGAAGGTTATTTAGAATTCTTTTTGGAATTAGGTTAATTAGCTTATTTATAAAGTCGGATTAAAACAGCCAGACTTTTCTTTTAGCTTTGTTTTTAATTTTTTCGATGCCGAGGAACAACTGCAGGTTTTTACCCCTTATAAGGGTATACCGTTTTCGTATCTGTTAGATTAACTAATCGACGAGGTCTTGATCTATTTTGCGGTATGCTGTAATAATATCGTCTACAAAGAAAAAGATAAACATTTTCTAACGAATAAAATAACAAGGTTCGTAAGGAACGGGGCGAAGTCCCAACTTTGTAAATGTTCTAGTAAAGTTTTTCTGCCATAACAAAGATGATTCTCTTAATCCATATAATGCTTTCTTAATTACAATTACCGCGCATTGAAATTTGTGCACTCCCCATTTTCCCACCAAAATCTCCCAAAACTCACAGCTTTTATTAAGAGATAACTGGACTAAAACAACTGTTATAAATTTAATAAATCTAAATATTAGAACCAATTTATCTAAAATTTAATATTTTCATTTTTCTAGATTTTTAATATCAGTTTTTGCGGAATTGTCGTGTGGTATATTACGTATATCGTCGGATTTCCACGATTTCATGCAATTTGTATGGGGCTTGGCACGTTTTGATCAACTTTTACATTACCTTTACTTTATTAGCGGAAAATCTCACATTTAAATAATTATTTCTATATATTTATACCCGTATTAAGTAATGTTACCTCATTATGTATTTAAATAACATTTTTTGAAAAATTTTAAACGTTTATTTTGCGGTTAAATAACGTTGTGAATATGTTGAGTTTTGGTCCTTTTTGGTGTAAAAATGGGGCATGCACAAACTTCAATGCGCGGTAATTTTAGGAAAGTTTTACCACGTTGCAAGTATCCTAAGGACGTTATTATCTATATTTCGTAAAGTAAGTTAGCATTTACGAAAACGTTTACAGAGTAATATTGCTTAAGCTTCAAGTTAAACCTAGCCGCGATAACGATCAAAGCTCGAAACGACCTTTTAGCTAATATAAATGCATATATATTGCTATTGGCGTTTTTATACTGTTAATCGCCCCGTACGACAAGACGTATTTTGTATTTTTGCAACGAGCTATGCTTATTAAACTTATAAACGTACACTTATATTCACCCTAATACCCGTTTCCTTTTAGTAATAAACTAATTAACGGCTTTCCAAAACTGCATTTCTTTTTAACTTTACAAATAAACCTTTCCAGCTTTACGGAATATTTCTCCTAGCAGATATATATTCAGCTTTTCATAACCTCGCGGCGGTGGCGGTAAATTACGCTTATGTACCCGGTTTAAGAAATTAATACCTTTTCATATGCCAAGGTATTATAACCTTTCCGATTAAAGTAACGCGTAGGTTATAAGTAACGCGTAGGTTATAAGTAACGCGTAGGTTATAAGTAACGCGTATTTCGGATAATTAACTTCCTTAAACTTCCGTAGCTTACCGGCCGGTTATCGTACGTACTTACAAAAGGGGCCAAACGTCCTGCATTAAAAACGGCTTCTTATACTTTATATTCGTTTCGGATGATAATTCTTTAGTACGGAACACACGTAAAGCCTTCGCCTAGTTCCCGTAAGGTGCCTTCGTTTTTTATCGTTACTTTAGGTTAAATAATATAAAAGGAGTTTAAGGTTATCTATATTCCTTCCGTCGGCACAATAATTATAGCAGTTATTAAGGTAGACGTTGGCAGAGGTAATGAACTAAGAGATAAAAATAGTTCAAATATAACAATCGTATAAGCATAATTAATGCTTTACAAACAGGTTTATTTTTCTCCAATTTATACGCCTTTTACGCTAATATCTTTTTGGGGCTATTTTTCTTACTTAATCGGTAACTAAATTATTCCGCTTAGAATTTCATTTTCTTTTTATATATATTTTAGGTAGCTATTAACCTAAATAGGTATTTGTACCTATCGGAATAACTTTTAAAGTTTTTTTTCTGTAACGCACAAAATGTTATCTTTTAAGTTCTTAATATTACCGAAAAAGACAGCCTTTTCGTTAAACTCTGCGTTTCGAATAATAATAACCTTGTTAATTAATAGGTTCCAAATCTCGTAGATATTCGTAAATCTGTAGCCGACAAAGTAGTTAATTTATGCTTTAGGATTTAACTTTTAAAGTTTTTGTTTTTTCTTTATAGCGCCAGCTGTTATAACGTAAGCTATACATCCGTACATTCGTAGGTAGGCTTGTTAAAGCTTTTAATTAAGTATTGCAACGCCGTCTTTGTACGCCAGCTAAATATAATAAATTTTGTATAGGCTTTGGCAAAAAAGTGCGTATTTAAGAATACGGTTGTCTAAACATATTACAGCTTTAAAGATGTATACGCTCAAAAACGAGGGTAACTTAGCGCAATTTTGTATTACAGTCGTTCTTTCTTTAATTATACTCCTTAAGAGTTTTGTACCCCCGTTTTAGGCCTGGAGATACGGTGCTAAAGGCTTAAGTTTGATATTAAAAGGAGTCGACTGAAGAATATTTCGAAATTAATAATTTTTTAAGATTTCGTTATCGCATTCGAATACCTATGGACAAACCTTGTCCTAGTTCTTAAGAACTTTTAGGAAGTGCCGAAAAGTTGTAATTAATATATCTTGCTTTCGATTTTTAAGGTAGATATCCTAGATAAAGCCTAAGTACTTATAGGTAGCAAACATAACGTATCTATATCTTTTAGGATTTTCCTCGAAGTTTGTAAAGTCGATGCCGATTTTTTATCGTAATTGGAAGGAATTTTTTTTTTCGGCTCGCGGCGTATTAGCTTTTTAGCCTTCGCCTTGCCATATGCTTGGCATTCCACTGTTGTAAAACTTTTTAAGCGGACTTTTTTTGCATAAAACTGTAATTAGGTAATAGTTTCAGGCCTTAAATATCTTAATCTTAAGTGCCAAATAGTACCGTTACCGATTCCTATTAATTTCGCTATATATAAGTTAACGTTTTATTTGTTAATTGCCAATGTTGCATAAGTAGCTGTGACGTTAATATTTTCAGTAACAAACTAATTAAACTTATTTATTAACGTAACAACTACCTAATCGTACTTATCTCGAATAAAGTTATTAGTTCTTCTGTTATCTTACCAGTACCCCTTTTTCCGGAATTTCTGAAGAAACACCAGGTTGCATATAAAGATCTCATAATAGGTTACGTCCTACAAACGTAACGCTTTCGTACCGTTAAAGCTTGAAATATTACATCAACCTTTTCTTACCTCTTAATCAGTACGAAGCTGTTGCTTACGTATATCCCGTCGCCTTATACAGTTAGCCTAAAGTTTAAAAACCTGCTAATAAAGTTAAAAATGTAAATTATAAACCTTAAATCTAAAATTAATAAATCTTTCACAAGGTAAAACGCGACTCTTATCGTACTACATTAATCAAAGATTAAAAAGTACGCTAAAATTCGCTTTACTTCATGTAAAAGTTAATTAATCTCTTAAGTAATTAGCTTCTCTACAAACTTTGATAAACGTTTAATCTTTTCCTTTAAAAACTAATTAAAAGCAATTCGACTATGGACGTATACAATTACCGTATCGTTAAAGCGGAAACCTTTTAAGGTTTTGCTAGAAAATGCATAAAAGCATTAAGATAAGGTATAATAAGCGTTTAAACAGGCCTTATAACGAATGTCTTACGCATCCGATTTCTATCGGTTTCGTTTACTTCCGTTCCGGTCCGTTTAACAACCTTTACGACCGCCACGTTTCGACCTACGCCCTAAAGTCTTTTTTCACGGGGGAGGGTCAGGATCCTTAATATCTTCCTAATTAGGATCGCCCTAATCAAAAGGAAAGGTCTTGCTGAAGTTCTTTAAAAAGTCGGAAACGCTACCTTAATATTTCGTAATGTAAATAAGGGATAGGTTAATGTCTAGTAGTCCAACAGGTTAGCAGCTACCTTTTGGTAATTAATTGTACCGTTATCGATCTCGGCTTTTTTCACCATCTGGAAGGTAATTATCCAGATTTCCATAATTGGAGCCAAAGCTGTATTCAGGTCGTTAACCTATATGGTCGCTGTTTTCGTTTCTGGGAGGTTATAGCGTTATTCCTGGGCTATTATTTCCTACTATTTTACGATTTACTTGTCTAATTTCTTCGTTAACTTCGAAACTAGCTTTAGCCTTTGCGATACTTTCGTTAGGTATTATTTATAAGCCTGCTGTTATACACCTTACCTGATTCGGTTAAAATAACGTACTATTCCCTTAAGTTCTATCCTAGAAAAAGACTCGTTTTTTCGGTCGCTGGAAATACCGACTCCAAGATCTATTTGTTACAAGAACAGAGGTTCCTGTCTAAAAGAAGCCAAGTTCTTGGAGGTTAGCGCGGATACGGCTGAACTTCGGAACTGGAAGAAGACTTGGCTTTCGACGTGATCTAATTAATCTAAGTAATCTGCTAGATCACTTAGATTATATAAATCTGCGACATACTTACTATGGAATGAAAGGATATATAATGGTCAAACACTTAATGTAAATAGCACCTACTTAATTTTCGTTCTTTAGCTATCAATTTAAGCTTTTAATTAAAGGTACCGTTTTCCGATTAAGGGAAAAGTCCGCAAACTTTTTAACGAATAAACCATTAAATTATTCCTTGCATTATTATTACCTATAAATTAAAACCCCCTTTTGGATACTGCTTATGCCTCCAGGTAGATACATGATAGGTTCGTTACATCTTGATAGTTCCTTAATTAATAGCCGACGAATAATTTAAGGCTCAATTAGGCATAAGTTTTCCTGAACGCAGTAAAAACGACATTATAGGACGACGTTCAAAATATAAACAATATATTCGATTACTGTTATTAATCAGTAAGGAATCAATAACCAAATTAAACGATTTACCACTTATCAAAAAAGTTTTCTCCTTAATTGATAACATCGCATTCTTTTTTATTCGATTTTAAAAGGACCTTCCTTTTAGCCTTTGCAACAACCCGCTCCAGCAAAAAATACTATAAAAGTTTATAAGTTTGATGTAAAGGAAAAAGAAGAAAAATAGCTTACTAAAAAACAAAAGGGCAAAAAAAAAGAACTTATTATTAACGAAAAACTGAATATCCTTACGAAAGAAATTAGGATTTTGAAAGATAAAAATGCTAGACTTATTCGACAATAACGGTTTTCGATTTTGCCCTTGTTTGGAGCAAATAAGATTCGCGAAGGTATTGTTCCTTTTTCCAGTTATTATGGAATGCCGGAGGTTAAGGGTTACAAATTAACCCTTTTAAAGCTTTATGATAGAACCATAGACGTGGAAGGATTCCTGGTCCAGGCCAAATTTTACCTTAAGTTCTACGAGAAATCTTTAACGGAGGATTACCAAAAGGTGATGGTTATCTTTCAGTTGCTTGCTGGAAAAGTTTTTTTATGGTCCGAGCCTATTATGAACGATTATCTTATGAATTATCCTAACCAGTTTTCCGACTTAACTAATTATGTTTTCGGCAACTATGAACATTTTGAGGAAAAAATACGAGTTTTGTTTGGAGATTCCGATAAAGAATAGCATGCGGTCGAACAGTTGCATTTTTTTCTAGTAAACCAAGTTAGCGGCCGAGTATGCGACTGAGTTTAATCGCTTCGCGTTAATTTCCAATTTTCCAGAAAGCGCTTTGTTTTATTCCTTTTATAACGGCCTAAAATCGTAAGTTAAGGATGAGATATATAAAGTATCTAAGACTAACCCTTTCCAGGATTATATTGACAAAACCATTATTGCCGATCGACGTACTTTCGAAAGGTATTTAGAAAAGAAGAGATCCGACAAAAGGAAAAATAACCAAAGCTTAAGCAGCAAGTTCCAAAAGGATAAAACTAAAGGTAGACCCCGGAAAGAAGCAAACATTGCTTTAAAAAAGTTTAAGAAAGACAAATTAAATGTTAAATGTTTTAATTGTGGTAAAAAAGGCTATTACAAAAGCGAATATCGCTTTCCAGTAAAGAAGGATTTTAGGAAAAAAGGGATTTCTTAACCTTAGAAGAAGGTTAGGATAACTAAATAAAAATTAGATAGCGAAAGTAAGGAAGAGAGGGAAGTTAGTTTTATTTTCTTCCAGTAAGAATTTATTATTGTAACCATATATTACGAACAAAATGGCGATCTAAAGTACGAACGTTGCCCGATTTGTTAAAACCAAACGATTAAAGCCTGCAGATATTATCCAGGGCAAGAAACTTTTAGGATAGCTATAAGGTTAGGATGCGTTTGTTATTTGGATAAGCAGCGATGTAGGATGTACGATGAATATGGCCAGTTGCGCCTTAATACGGTAATATATGATTTAACATTTTTAAAAGCTAGTAAGGCCCCCGAAATTAAAGAATTAATTCGTTTAGATGCGCCGGATTCGAAACCAGTCCGTAATTACGACCTGCTTTATTTTTCTGTATGTCACGACGACAACTATCTAATTTATTTCCGCGCCAAAAAAGATAATAACTATTGGCCCGGATGGAATAAGGAGATATTTACCGAACCCGACGATGAATGCAGATATAGTGAAATACCTAGATAGCCGGATTACCCCCGATTTTGTTACTTATACCCTGAATTAAGCCGAAGTCGAAAAGCCATTGTACAAAGATGCCTGTGCTATTCCCCTATGCTATGCATGATGCACGAATTGTTAAATATAGAAGTAACCCCTTCGGAAATTTCGACCCCGAAATTAACCCTCCTTTAAACGTCGGAGGTCAAAACCACCAGAACCGCCTGCCGGATTAGCAAAAGAAAATGGTACACTTACATGGATAACAAATGTACGAAACATACAGTTAAGAAGGCCCGAAAATAAAGACGCCTTTTAGCTAACAGGACCAACAAGTTAAAAAATTACGCAGGCTTTCGAAATTAAGGCATTAAGGAGCCTTAACTAATAAAACCTTATATAAGGCAAAGACTAAATAACGTAGTTAAATTGAAATTCCTTTGCAGTACGGAAATAAAATATTTAAGGCTATAATCGACTTAGGAGCAAAAGGAAATTTTATTTTACCGTTGGTTGCAGAAAAATATTAAATCTTTTGGAGATATAAGCTAAAGTTATACAAACTACTTACAGTCGACGGAAGCTTGTTTAAGTATAAAAATGGACGAATTTTCCGAGAAATAGAAAAGTTTCTAGTGCAAATTTATAAACATTCAGAAAAAATTAAACTAAACGTAGCCGACATTTTAAGATACGACATTATCCTTAAAATGCCGTAGTTCCGATCCAGCAACCCTTATATCGATTGGAAAATCCAGAAACTTTTTTAGGACCGTCCTACAGTTTTTTTAGAAAAGAAATTTCGAAAATTTATTATTTAATCCGAAAAGCCAAAATAATGGACCTAACTGCTAAGGTACCCCCTAAGTACCAAAAGTTTAAGAAACTGTTTAAAGAACGAATACGGGAAAAGTTACCTAATTATAATTAATAGGATTACAGAATTCTTATTAAAAAAGAATATTATTTAAAACTTTATTAAATTTATTACATAAATCCAGAAAAAGTTAAGGCTTTATGGAAAAATCTGTAACGAAACCTTAAACGTAAATACATTTAAAAATCCGAATCCCCCGTAGGATACCCCGTTATGATGGTACCAAAAATAAAAGATAAAAAAATCCGAATTAATAAAAATAAAAACCTTATGTACCGAAAAATCTACGATTATAAATAGTTAAACGATATTATTATTAAAAATGGATATCTTTTTACTTTTATAAATACCATAAAGGAAAATATTAGCAAAGCCAAATGGTTTACGGCGTTAAACTTACCGGACGGCTATTACTTAATCCGAATGGCCAAAGGCGAAAAATGGAAAATTGCTTTTAAAATAATTTATGGACTTTACGAATATAAGGTAATACTCCAGGGACTTATTAATGCCCCTGCCAGTTTTTAACATATGTTAATAATTATTTTACAAAAGTTTCTCGATAAGTTCGTATTCGTTTACTTAGACGACATCTTTATTTACTTCGAAACCTTGGAAAAATATAAGAAATATATTATTTAAATATTAGAAATATTCGAAAAAGCAAACCTGTTAGTTAATACTGAAAAAAACGTATAGTATACCCAGAAGTTAAACTTTCTAAGCTTTATTATTATTTTAGGATAAATTTAAATCCAGAACTTTAAAATAAAAGCAATCAAAAACTGGCCGGTTTCTGATAAAGCAACCGTTACCGACGTCCGTTAATTTTTGGGATTTACGGGTTACGTACGCAGCTTAATCAAAGATTTCGGAAAAATCGCTAAACCCTTAACGACCTTTACTACTAAAGAATATACTGGAAAAAAATTCGAATTCCTAAAAAAGATTAAGGAAGTAATGCAAATATTTAAGAACTAAATTATTAATGCCCTTATTATAAAATTACCTAATTACAACAAGAAAAAAGACTAAATATTAACGTATCAAATAAAACCTTAAAAGCAATTTTAAAACAACAGGAAAACGACGGAAAGTAATACTTAATTGCCTACTATTTTAAAGCTTTGAAAAACGTAAAATCACGGTACCTTATTTACGACAAAAAGTTGTTAGTAATTATTAAAGTACTTAAAAAGTGGAAACTTTATTTCAATAAAACCAAAAAACTTTTTAATATTTACTTTAATTATAAAAATTTTACTTACTTTATAACTATTTAAGATTTTAATAAACGATATGAAAATTAAATAATTTTCTTATTTAATTTTAATTTTAAAATTTATTATATTAAAGGTAAAGAAAATATTTAAACGGATATCTTAAGCCGACGAGGAAATTATAATATCAAAGTTCTTAAACGACATATATAAATGCTATAACTTATAAAGAAAGGTATTTTATAGTTATGTAAAATATTAAAAAGATTTACCTTAAAACTTTTGGCCTAATTTAAAAGTTTTTATAATTTTGATAAGCAAAAAAAAATTAAATAACTAAAAGGATAATCCAAAAATTAACTATTATATTACGGAAAAGTTTACGTTTTACGGGAATAACAAAAGCAATTTATTAGAAAATTTTACGAAAATCCGTTATATAGATATTAAGGGATTTTCAAAACGATTAAACGATTCCAAAAAAAGTACGATTTCTTAAAACTTAGAAAAACCGTCAAACAAGTGGTTAAAGATTACAACATTTATAATAAGGTTAAAGCAACCCGTTATAAATTATACGGACTGCTGCAACCTATAAAAATTCCAGGTAAAGCATAAAATATTATAATTTAAGATTTTATTACCGGCTTACCCTTATTTAAAAATCCCGTTACCGGAATCCAGTACGACGGAATATAGGTAATCGTTAACAGATTTACCAAATATGGGTACTTTTTACCTTTTAAAGGAAATACGATAGCAAAATAATTAATTTACGTATTTATAAAATACTACCTTAATAAATATGGAATCCCGGAAAAAATTATTTCAGACAAAAATAAGCTATTTACTTCCAAATTTAGTATTAACTTTTTTAAGTAAATTAACGCCAAACTTAAATTTTTTATAACGTATTACCTTTAAACCGATAAACAAATAAAACGGCTAAACCAAACCTTAAAATAGTATTTAAAAAGTTATATTAACTACCATCAAAATAATTAGGTAAAATTATTCTTACTGGCATAAATAACTTATAACATATTTATTAACAAAGATATAGGCGTTTTACTTTATATAGCCGTATATAAACAAAACGCAGAAATTTAACAACCAAAGCAACCACTTAATAAAGTTCCGAAAATTACCTTAATAGCCCTAAAAGCAAAAATAATAGTATTAAAAATTAAAACTATTTAAGCTTACCTTAGGATTAAGCTGCAATTTTTCCAATAACGGATAACTTAATACTATAACAAAAAAAGAATTAAGGGATTAATTTTATCAAAAGGAAACAAAGTTTACCTATTACGCCAAAAACAAAACGCGACTTTAAATATTTTACAAATCAAAACCAAAAAACTTAATAACAAACTTGATTTCAAAAAACTCGGTCCGTTTAAGATTAACGAAGTCATTTCCAAAACAAACTATCGACTGTCGCTACCCAAAATAATAAAGATATACCCTATTTTCTACATCTTCTTACTAGAACTAATACCCAGTAACGCCCTGCTGGAAACAAACTTAAAAATTAAGGAAAATACCGATAAGTACGAAATCGAAAAAATATTAGACTTAAAAATAATTAACGACAAAATCCAGTACTTAATTAAGTAAAAAGATTACCTACCTAAAAACAACATTTGGGAACTCTTTAAGCACCTAACGAATGCGAAAAACCTAGTTAAAACGTTTTACCGCCAAAATCCTGTCCGACCGTTTCCAACGTAGCCAAAGTCGCAGGCGACAACGGTCCAACCCCCAAATCCAAACCCTCGGCGCTCCAATCGAAAAAAGCAAACGCTTCCATGTTGGCGTTAATTTTAGAAGCAAGCCTTGATTGCTTTTCTTCTATGTAACGCTACTTCTTTTCCAGTTTTTCTTTCTTTTCCAACTAATCCAACTCGTAACTTTCTTTCAAAATAACAAAAGCTTTCTTTTTTAAAACGTTTTGCTGGAAACGCAAGCGTTTCAGTCGACCAAGAAGTTCCATCAATTTGTCTTTTACTTTACGTTGCTTTTTCTGCAACCGTTCTCGTTTTTCCCCAATTTTTATTAAGGAATTTATTTCTAGTACGTTACAGGCCGGACGCTGACGACGGGTACAACAACTGCAACTTGGAAGGTTAATCATAAAAAAGCAATCGGTTTCCCTAAAACGAATACAGTTCGAGCAAGGGTTAACCTTGGAACTAAATTTTTTAATATATTCGGTACGATTGTTACGCGCTTCGCGTTAATTAAATCGAGGTTTTTTTTTTCCTTTTTCTTTTTGAATACGGCCTGTCATGATAAAATCAGCTGAGAAATCCTTATACTTTCTTCAATTACCAAAGGGGTTACTTACGGTTCTTATCTTTGAAACAAAGATCCTTGGAAAAGGGAAATAGTGTTACAAAAACAAGGGTTCCTGTTTAAAAAAGCCAAGTTTTTGGAGGTTAGCGCGGATACGGCTGAACTTCGGAACTAGAAGAAAACTTGGCTTTCGACGTGATTTAATTAATCTAAGTAATCTGCCAGATTACTTAAATCATATAAATCTGCGACACACTTATTATAAAATAAAAGGATATATAATGGTTAAACACCTAATATAAATAGCACCTACTTAATTTTCGCTTTTTAGCTATCAATCTAAGCCTTTAGTCAAAGGCACCGTTTTCCGATTAAGGGAAGAATCCGTAAACCTCTTAACGAACAGACCATTAAATCATTCCTTGTACTATTGTTACCTGCAAATCAAGACCCCCTTTTAGATACTGCTCATGCCTCCAGGTGGATGCATGACAGGTTCGTTACATTATTTCGTAAGATCGTTGATCTTTTTACAAAATATCTCGTACTTCCAATCTTCGTAAGTATATATCGCAAATTCTAGGTATATGCATATCTGCCTTCTATCGTCATCTTAAGCGAATTTATTGGATAACCCGTATAATCGATTTCTTCGGCTTATATAGTTCTTTCGAAAAAGGAACTAGCTGCTCGTATCGTTATTTAACGACCTAGTTTCTTCGGATAAAAGGTTATATTAGGTTTTATAGGTTCGACAAGCCATATATTATCCTGATCAGGGTCGATATAACGCCAAATACCAAGCGCGTACGCTTTTAATTGGAATTCGCTTTTAAAGCGATCCCAGTTCTTAGGTCCCTTGTAAATAATGGAAGACGTCGACGGTACGGTCGCCATTGTAGATAATAGGGTATATAAGTAATTACTATTAATGTACGGCCTGTATCGTTTCAGCAGCAGCTAATCAATTGATAATAACGCGATTTAAACGAATAAAACTCTTAATTATCAGATGTAGGAGACATTAGTTATATTATATTAAATAACTAGCTGCAGGTAGTTTAAATCGCGCTCTGCTATTTTATGGAATCTAGTCACGGAACCTATATGTTCCAATCAAAGGGAGCCTTTCCGTATATAGGGTGCTAACGCACCCCTTGCTAGCTGACAACTTCCGAGGCTACTCCTGTCTCGTACAGCTCTTAGTGTCAGCTAGCAGGGAGTATGCTAGCACTCCTTATATAGAAAAGCTCCCTCTAATCGGAACTTATATGTTCCGCGGCTAGACTCTATAAAATAGTAGTGCGTGATTTAGAGCACTTACAACAAGATTATCTAATACAACACAACTAATATCCTTTATATCTGATAATTAAAAGTTTCATTCGCTTAACTCGCTTTCTTATTAATTAATTAACTATTGCTAAAATAATATAGGCTATACATTAATAGCAATTATCTATATACTTTAATAGCTACAATAACAACCGCACCGTCGACGTCCTCCGTTATTTACAAGGAACCCAAGGACTAAAATCGCTTTAAGGGCGAATTCCAATTTAAAGCGTACGCGCTTAATATTGGGGATTATATTAATCTTGATCAGAACAATTTATAGCCTATTAAATTTACGAAACCCGATATTATCTTTTAGCCAAAAAACCGAATACGTCCCTAAACGGGAACCAATATTTTATTTATATCATTATCCTTATCCTTATCTATTACGGATTGAGATCTTCCGTCTGCCTACGGGAGACTAAAAGGGGGAATGACCTCGGGTCGGGTAAACCTCGGTGCCAAGAATGATTTCTGCGGAAACCACAGAGACACCACAAAGATATTACAGAGACACTACAAAGATACTACAAAAACACCACAAAGATATGATAAAGATACTACAGAAACCAGACAGAAGTTATACCGGAGGAAAAAAAATATATAAGATTTTTATATTTTCTCATAAATAACACCTACTTAGTTTCGTTCCTTAGTTATTAATTTAAGCTTTTAATCAAAGGTAACGTTTTTCGATTAAGGAAAAAGTCCGCAAATTTCTTTAACGAACAAATCACTAAATTATTTTTCGCCTTATTATTACCTATAAATTAAAAACCCTTTTCGGATACTGCCTATACCTTCAAATAGTCGTATAACAAATTCGTTACATTTTAATAATTCCTTAATCAATGGCCGACGAATAGTTTAAGCCCAGTTGGGCATAAACTTTCTTAAACCCAGTAAAAACGATATTATAAAACGGCGTTCAAAAAACAAACGACATATCCTATCGCCATTATTAGCCAGTAAAGGATTAATATCTAGATTAAAACATCCTACCCCTTATTAAAGAAATCCTTTCTTTAATCGATAATATAACACCCCTTACTATTCGGTTTTAAGGAAAACTTTTTTTTTTCAGCAATAACCTTCCCCGGGTTTCAAGATAATTATTAAGGTCCAGGAAAACGAACCGGAAAAGAAAAAAAAAAGAATCCGACAGCTCGAAAGGTAAGGAAAAAAAACTTACGATTAACGATAAGCTGCGTACCTTAATAATTAAACTTTAAGCGGTAAAAACGGAAAATGCTAAACTTGTTCGACAGCAAAGGTTGTCGATATTACTTTTATTCGGCGCGAATTAATTCCGCGAAAATATTATTCCACCCCTTACTTATTATAAGATGCCAAAGGTTAAAAGTTATAAGCCAAACCCCCTTAAACCTTACGACGGTACCATAAATATAAAAAGATTTTTGGTTTAAGTTAAACTTTATCTTAAGTTTTTCGAAAGCGTTTTAAAAGAAGATTATTAAAAGGTATTAGCCATTTCTTAGTTACTTATAAAAAAAATTTTATAGTTTCAGCTAATTATGAAAAATTGCTTCGAAAATTAATTTAACGAATTGTCCGATTTTACTAATTTTATCTTTAGTAATTATAAATAGTTAAAAAAACGAATGCAAACCTTATTTAGAAACCTAAACAAGTAGCAAAATGCCGTTAAAAAGCTGCACCTTTTCCAGTAGACAAAATTAACGGCTAAGTATATTACGGAATTTAATCGCTTTACAGTAACCTTCCACCTACCGAAAAATGCCTTATCTTGCCTTTACTACAATCACCTAAAGTTACAGGTTAAAGATGAAATATGTAAGGTATCTAAGATAAAACCTTTCTAAGATTATATTAATAAGGCTATTATTGCCGATAAACGTACTTTTAATAGGTACCTAAAGAACAAAGGATCTAATAGAAAAAGGGACGATCGAAACTTTAGCAGCAAGTTCCAAGAAAACAAAAATAAGGACAAAACCTAAAAGAAAGCGAATATTACTTTAAGAAAACTCAAAAAGGACAAATCGAATATTAAATGCTTTAACTATGGCAAGGCCACTATAAGAACGAATGTCGTTTCCTAGCCAAAAGGAATTCCAAAAAAGGAGGGATTTCTTAAAAAAAGGCCCGAACGGCCGAACAAAAAACAAATAATAAAAGCAAAGAAAAAAAAGTTAATTTTACGTTTTTCTAACAGGAATATACCATTGCGACGACCTATTATAAACCAAGCGGCGACCCAAAGTACGAACGTTACCCGATTTGCCAAAATCAAATAACCAAAGCCTGTAAGTATTATTCTAAACAACCAGCTTCCAGATTAGCCATAGGGCTAGGATACGAATATTATTTAGATATGCAGAAATGCGAAGTACATCACGGATATGGCCAGATACGCCCCTAATCTAACAACCGTAAGCAGAAAATCCCTGAATCCAGCGAATCTTTAAAGCGGGCGATATACCTCAAAACGGAAGCCCTTAAATAAGACCTTATTAATAAGTACAGTTTTCTTCATTTTTCAGCTTGTACTAATAACGATTATTCGGTTTACTTTCGAATTAAGAAAAATAACGATTATTAGCCCGAATGGAACGAAAAAGCCTTTACAAAGCCTGATAACGATTGCAGATATATTGAAATTCCCCGATAGCCCAAATATCCTCGATCTTGTTATCTGCACCCCGATTCGGATTAAAGCCGAAAAGCTATTGTTTAAGGTTGCTTATGCTATACTCTTATGCTATGTTTTATGCATAAACTTCTGGATATAGGAGCAAACCCTACAGAAAACTCAATTTCGAATCGGAAACCTTTCTAAACGTTAAAGATAAAAGTTACTAAGGTAAAATGCCAGATTGGCCAACGAAAGTGATATACTTGTATAAACGATAAATATATCAAATACGCAGTTAAAAAAGCCCGCGAATAAAAACGCTTTCTAGCGAACAGACCTACGAAGTTAAAAAACGGCAAAGGCCTTGGAAAATAAAGCATCGAGGAGCTATAGAAATTAAAACTTTATGTAAGGCAAAAAAAAGATTACGAAGCCAGATCGAAATTCCTATTTAGTACCAAAGCCAAACCTTTAAAGCTATAATTGACTTTGGAGCAAAAAGTAACTTCATTTCGCCAGCCGTAGCTAAAAAAAATATTATATTCCTTAAAGGTATAAGTTAAAGTTTTACAAATTACGTACAGTTGATAAAAGTTTATTTAAGTACGATAACGGACGAATTCTTAAAAAAACCGAAACATTTCCAGCATAGATTTAAAAGTACTAATAGTACTTTACGTTGGATATCGTAAACATTTTAGGTTATGATGTTATCCTGGAAATGCCGTAGCTTAATTCCAGCAACCCGTTAATTAATTGGAAAACTTGTCAGCTAGCAGGGGTACGCTAGCATCCATATCCGATAAGATTCCCTCTGATCAAAGCATAAATGTTCTATAGCTAGACTACTTCAAAGATCAGGACGCGTTGCTAGAATGCACGCAACTAGCCAATTAATACAACATAACTAATATCCCTTATACCTGACAATTAAAAGTCTTATTCGCTTAATTCGCGTTATTTATCAATTGATCAGCGGTTGCTGAGACGATATAGACTGCACATTAGTAGCAATTATCTGTATACTTATTAGTTATAATGGCAACAGTACCGACGACGTCCGCAGTTATCTATACCGGTCCTAAGGACTTGGATAAATTTAAAAACGAATTCAAAACCAGAGGCAAGGGATATAACCTATGGGATTATATTAATCCTGATCAGAACGTTCCATGGCCTGTCAAACCTACAGCATCCGTTATTGCTTCCTATCCAAAGAGACTAATTCGCTAGATAACGACGCGAGCAACTAATACTTTTTTCGAAGGAACCATACAAGCCGAAGAAGTCGATTTTGCGGGCCGTCTAACAAATACCCTCGAAATGACGTCCGAAGGCAGATAAGTCTATAATTAGGACTTTGCGACCTATATCTACCTAGACCGAAAATATAAAACCTTCCGAAAAAACTTTAACGAGCTTATAAAATGGATTTTTAATAGCGTTTCCTTATCGATTAAGTAGACTTGCTTAAGCTTAAATAACGACCTTAGGGGTTGGTACGTTAAATTGTAAAAATTAGGAAAGGTTTACGATAGCTGATTACTTATAAATACCAAACGCGAATATGAAAAACGATTAAAGCAGGCCCCGAAAGCCGTTAAAAGATTTGATAAATAAATAGCAAAATGGCAAGAGATTATGGCCTAAGCCTAGCGTTACGGGATTCCCGAAATAACTATGCCAATTATCTGGACAAATTAGTTATATGCAGCAGTAGCGCCGATTATGCTTAGTTAGTCGAATTCATTTATATTTCTTAAGCAGGATAATATTGAAAAAGGAACGATTAATTACCTGGAGGTCGGGGCTACTTTTTTATACCATTGGACTATAACGAATTTACAACAGTCAACAAGAAACGTTAAAGCAGCGTTCTCGAACTCCTATAAAGCCCTAATAAATCCTTCCAGTTAGGACGATCTTAATCAGGAAAAGACCAAAGATATTAATAATTAGCTACGTAATAGGACCTTTGGGAAAAGGCCGAAGCAAGGTAATCGTAAAAGATTCCAAGCGGGTCGAAACAGCAGCAGCAATAAGCGGAAGCGCTAAAAGTCGGACGCATAAGGGATTCGGTGCAAAGCGTGCCTAAACCCTGGGCATACGTTACCCTAATGCTATTACGCGTTTCCTAATAAAGCTTCAGTAAAGTTTAAGCTTAATAAAGGAGTTTTAGCATTAATCCAGGACCGGATTACTTCCGATTAATCCTTAAAGGAAAAGATTAATCGACTGTCGAAGATTATGGAAAAGCTAATTACCCAAAAGATAAATTAACTTTTAAAGGGGGTAAAACGAGTACCGGCGTGCTTCCTAATTTCTGATTAACGTAATGCGATAAGCGTTACGTTTTACTCGTTAAGAAATTCGGCTATTTTGGACTTAGGGTTTACCATATATATTTTTAACCTAATTAGTAGGTTTTTGAATTATAAGATAACGATCCAAGGCGACGGTATGTACGCAAGGAACAGTTTCGTTCCGATTAAAGAATATAAAGAAGTAAATATATTGCTTTAAAGCCTTAAAGGCCTTAAAGCGTTACGTTTGTATAACGTGGCCCATTGCGAGAACTTTGTATGTAACCTGGTATTTTTCTGGCAGCTCTGAAAAAAAGGGATATTAATGGAATAACCGGAGAATTAATAACTTTATTCGAAATAAGTATAATCAGGTAGTTGTTATGCTGATAAATAAGTTTAATTAGTTCGTTGTCGAATATATTAACTTAATAATTACTTATGCACCCTTTGTAGCTTATAAACGAAACGTTAACTTATATACAGCGAAACCTTCGCAAATCAGTACCGGTACGATATGGCACTTAAGACTAAAACATCCAGGCCCGAAATAATCGCCCAGTTGCAGTTCCATATAAAGGGAGTCCGCCTAAAAGGCCTTATAACAGTTAAATGCCAAACACGTAACAAGGCGAAAGTTAAGAGATAAATACGCCGTAAGCCAAGGGAAGGAGTATCCCGATTAGGGCAGCGAATTGCTATCGATTTCACATATTTCGAAAAAAACCTTAAAGGATATAAATACGTTATATTTGCTACCAACAGGTACTAAGGCTTTATTTAAGATATTTACCTTAAAAATCGAAAGCAAGATATATTAATTATTACGTTCCGATATTTTCTAAGGGTTCTGAAAAACCAGGATAAGGCTTTTTTTACAGGTATTCGAATGCGACAACGAAATCTTGAAAAATTACCAGCTTCGAAATATACTCCAGTCGCCTCCTTTTAGTATCAGACTTAAGCTCTTAATACCGTATACCCAGAACTAAAACGGGGGTGCAAAGCGTTTAAGAGGTATGCTTAAAGAGAAAGCAACTGCAATGCGAAATGGCGCTAAGTTATTTTCGTTTCTGATCGTATACATTTTTAAAACGGTAATATATCTGTACAACCGTATCCCCAAATACGCACTTTTTTGGCAAAGCCTATATAAGGTTTATTACATTTACCTAGCGTATAAGAACGGCGTTACAGTACTTAATCGGAAATTTTAACAGGCTTACCTGCAAATATATGGCTGTATGGCTTATGCTATAATAGCTGCCGTTATAAAGAAAAA
Organism: Monosporascus sp. mg162; assembly: GCA_004155945.1. Classification (NCBI taxonomy): domain Eukaryota; kingdom Fungi; phylum Ascomycota; class Sordariomycetes; order Xylariales; genus Monosporascus; species Monosporascus sp. mg162. The sequence continues at coordinate 5,901 of QJNY01000420.1, read as the reverse complement.
ATAAAAACTTTAAAAGCTAAACTTTAAGGCATAGATTAGGTTTTTCGTCGGTTACCGATTTACGAATATCTACGAAATCTGGAACCCATTAATTAATAAGGTTATTGCTATTTAAAACGTACTGTTTAACGAAAAGGTTGCCTTTTTGGGTAATATTAAAAACCTAAAAGATAATCTTTTGTACGTTACAGAAAAAAAGCTACAGAAGTTTTTGCGATAGGTATAATTATTTAATTAAGGCCTAGGTTATTTAAATATATAAATATAAAAGAAAACGAAAACCTAAACGGAATAATTTAGTTTTCGGTTAAATAAAAAAGGTAGTTCTAAAATGGTACAGACGTACAAAACGTACGAAATAAGGAAAAATAAGCCTGTCTACATAAAACTGATTACCTTTATACAACTGTTATAATCGAATCATTTCCGTCCTTTAACCTATTACCTTTACTAATATTTGCTTTGATAATTATTACGATCAATACGCTAGCGGATGTAATAAAGGTAACCTTAAGTTCTTATCGTTTTATTTAACTTAAAGTAACGGTAAAAAACGAAAGTACTTTACGGGTTGTAAACGTAAGTTTCCCGTACGTTCTGCGTCGAAAAGATAATTATTGGTACAATTATAAAGTATAGGAAGCTGCGTTTAACGTAAAACGATTAACTTATTTTGTTAATACGATCGAAAATTAACCGGTAAACTGCAGAAATTTAAGGAAAATAATTACCCGAAATACGCGCCATCCTAATCGGAAAAGCTTCGATACCAAAATATATAAAATCCTTAGATCGCAAAACCGGGTATACAGGCGCGATTTACCGTTACCGCCGCGAAGCTATAAAAAGCTGAATATATACCCGTTAAAGGAGTTATTTCGTAAGGCCGAAAAAGTTTATCTGTAAAGTTATAAAAAGATGCAATCCTGGAAAGTTATTAATTAATTTGCTGCTAAGGGGAAATAAGTTTTAAGGTATATATAAATGTATATTTATAAGTTCGATAAGCATAGCTGGATGCAAAAATGCAAGGTACGCCTCGTCGTACGGGGCGACCAACAGCTTAAAAACGCCTATGGTAATATATACGTATCCATTTTAGCTGGGAAGTTGTTTAAAACGTTAATCGCCATCGCGGCTAAATTCGACTTAAAGGTTAAGCAGTATAACGCGGTAAACGCTTTCGTTAACGCCAATTTACCCTATAAAATATATATAAAAATACCTTTATGATATTCGTATTGTAACAAAATTTTCCTAATTAAAAAGGTATTATATGGATTAAAAAAGTTTTTTTTGCTTTGGTAAAAGGAATTTACTGGGACGCTTAAAAATTTAGGATTTAGCCCCGTTCTTTATGAATCTTATTATTTTATTCGTTAAGGAATACAAATTTTTTTTTTTTTTTTTTTTTTTTTTTTTGTAAACGATATTATTACGGCGTACTGCAAGAAAGATCAAGACCTCGTCGATTAAGTAATTTAGCAGATAAGGGAACGATATACCTTTACAAAGGGCGAGGACTTATAATAGTTCTTAAGGATTGAAAGAATTAAAGACAAACTTAAAAGAAAAATTTAACTTTTTTAATTTCAGTTTATAAATACGCTAACTAACTTAATTTTTAAAAAAAAAAAGTTTAAATAATTTCCTAGATACGTTAATAACGAACGTTAAGCTACTGCCGAATCTTAATTTGGCCTATTTAAGGTTTGTTAATAAATACTAAAAAAAGATCGGTTCCATTTTATACGTAGTAATTAATACGCAACCCGATATAGCCTTTGCAGTATTCCGATTTGCCCGATTTAACCTAAACCCTAGAGACGCGTATTACAAAGCTACCGATCGGGTTATATTATATCTGATGGGGACTAAAATATTAACGCTGCAGTTCGGGGGTAAAGATTTATTAAATACCTATAGCGACGTTTCCTTTACGGATAATACGATCGATCGAAAATACTTTTAAGCTTACGTTATAAGGTTATTTTGAAAAGTAATAAGATAACGGGCGAATAAGTAAAATATAATAACTACTTTTATAATAAAAGCGGAATTGTTATCCTTTACGTAAGCTGTAAAAAAAGCCTTATTTAACTTTCGATTAATTAAAAATTAGGAATTACCCTGGATGCTGGACCGTTAAATATGTAATACGATAATCGATAGATTATTTAGCTTATTAACGTCGACGTCGCCCTGTTATAAACGAAGCTACGACACGTAGATATATATAATTACTAATTACGAAAGGCCGCAGAAAAGAATATAATCAAAGTGGATTATACGCTTACGGGCGACATATTAGCTGATAGATTAATAAAGGCCCTATTAAGAAAACCTTTCAGGCATTTTAAGAAGCAACTAGTATTAATAGATGTTACGGAAGCTCTTAATCGGCGAAGGAACAACCTGCAAGTAATTTTAAAAAAGAAATTGGCTAATTAAAAGGAATCGATCGCCGGAGGAAAAGTGGAATAAAATGCTGCGGCTTTAAAAAGTGATAAAGTGTAACGGTCAACGCCGTGACTGCGTCGAGGCGTTAAGGGGGTATATCAGCTAGCAGGGGTGCGCTAGCACCCATATCCGATAAGATTCCCTTTAATCGGAACATATATGTTCCGTGGCTAGACTACTTCAAAAATTAGGACGCGTTGCTAGAATGCACGCAACTAGCCAATTAATACAACACAACTGATGTCCCCTATATCTGACAAAACTCGGCAGCTTTCTTAGGATTACGAATTAACTCCTTTTGAAAAAGGGTCCAAAAAAGTCTACTACATAATCCGAAAAGCCAAGGTATCAGACTTTGCCAATACCATACCTCCAAAGTATCAGCGATTCGAACGACTTTTTAAAGATAGAAAAAACCACGAACTACCTTTACATGGACAATGGGATTATGGCATACCTATTAAAGAAAAACATTACTCTAAGCTTTACAAAATTTACCACATAAATTTAAAAAAGGTAAAGGCTTTATTAGAAAGCATTTAGTTAAACTTAAAGAAAGGCTATATTCAGCTATTCGAATCTCCTGCAGGTTATCCTGTATTTATAGTATCCAAGATTAAGGACGGCAAGCAGAAAATTAATCAGGACGGAGATCCGGTTTATCGACGCGTGGGAGATTATCGACAGCTAAACGATATCACCATTAAAAACGGATATCCTTTAACCTTAATGAATACCTTAAGGGAAAACGCAAGCAAAGCTAAATAATTTACCGTTTTAAACTTTCGAAACGGGTACTACCGCATCAAAATAGCAAAAGGAAAAGAATAAAAAATTGCCTTTCGAATAATATACGAGAATTACGAATACCGAGTAATGCTTTTGGGATTTACTAATGCCCCCGCCAGTTTTTAACGCTTGATTATAATTATACTTAGGAAATTCCTAAATAAATATGTCTTTGTATACCTCAAAAACATATTTATTTACTCCGAAACGCTAGAAAAACATTAAAAGCATATTCTCCAGGTTTTTAAAGCTTTGGATAAAGCAAATATCCGAATCAACCCCGCCAAAAATATATAACATACGTAAAAGCTAAACTATTTAGGATTTATCCTTAACTCCGGTTAAATTTAAATCTAAGATTCTAAATTAAAAGCAGTTAAGAATTGGCCCCTCTTTAATAAAGCAATCGTTACAGATATCCGATAAATCTTAGGATTTACGGATTACGTACGCAATCCAATTAAGGGATATGGAAATATTGTTAAACCATTAACGAAATTAATTATTAAAAAGTATGTCGAAAAAGAATTCGAACTTTTAAAGAAAGCCAAAAAAGCTTCTTTGTTATTTAAAAACGAGATTACTAAAGCGCTAATAATAAAATTGCCTAACGGCGACATAAAAAAACGTTTGAAAATAAATGCCTTAAATAATGCCTTCAGCGCAGTTTTAAAGCAACAAGAAAATAATAAAAGATAGTATTTTGTAACTTATTATTCCAAGGCCTTTCGAGACGCCAAATTTAGATATAAGATTTACGACAAAAAGCTACTAACGATTATTAACACTTTTAAAGAATGGAAACCTTTTTTTAACGGAATCAAGAAGTTTTTCGATATTTACTTAAACTACAAAAACCTTACCTGGTTTATAACGTTCCAAGAATTAAACAAACGTTACGAAACTTAAATAACTTTTTTATCGAAATATAATTTCCAAATTTGTTATATTAAGAAGAAGGAAAATATTTAAATAAATATTTGAAATTGCAAAGGAAATTACGATTTTAAGGTTCCAAAATGTCAAATGTAAATATTACAATAGATTAAGGACGGTACTTTACGGTTATGTAAAATATTAAAGCAATCTACTTTAAAACTTTTAACGAAATTCCAAAATTCCTATAATAAGAAAAATTATAAAAAAAATGCAACAATTAAATAAATAACTTAAAAACCAGCTGTTGTACTATGGCAAAATTTATATTTTTCGAAATTAACAAAAGCAATTCGTTAAAAGGTTTTACGAAAATCTATTACATAAATATTAAGGTATTTTCAAAATTATTAAACGGTTATAGGAAAAATACAAGTTTCTAAAATTTCGACGAATTGTTAAGTAAGTAATTAAAGATTGCAATATTTGCAATAAGGTAAAAGCAGCCTGATATAAACCTTATTAACTTTTATAGCTTACAAATATTTTAAAAAAGACTTGGAATACCATTACTTAGAATTTTATTACCGGTATACCCTTATCAAAAGATCCCGTTATTAAAATTTAATACGATGGAATATAACTAATCGTTGACAGATTTACCAAATATGGGTATTTCCTACCTTTTAAAAGAAATGTAACGGCAGAATAACTAGCTTACGCCTTCGTCCGATATTACTTCGACCAATATAAGATATCAGAAAAAATTATTTTAAACAAAAATAAACGTTTTATATCAAAATTTGGTACCAACTTTTTTAAGCAGATAAGCGCTAAACTTAAATTTTTTAGAATATATTACCTATAAATAAATAAATAAATAAAACGTTTAAGTTAAATATTAAAGCAATAACGTCCCACACCACCGAACGGGACACTTTTTGGCACTTCCCAGCAATGCACCTAAATAACTCAACCACAACACCTCAAATCAACTCAAATCAATTGAATGTGTCTTTGCTAACTGTATCTACAGCATTTCAACGAGTGCACGCATTATATCAAGGCTTGTTGCGGACGCTATATTGCCATTTCTTCCTTCTAACCCGCCCGCAACCGCCTAACTTCAGCAGCTATTAGCAGCAATTCTTTACTACAACCTTTCTACGGGCTAAATAAACTTGTTCATCCTATATAGCAAGTATTTATCTTTTTAGAAAACGTTTGTGTTAATCGTGTAATTGCGTAGGTTTCGAGTTATTGCAAAATCAAATCCAACACGCCCTGCCATACGTCCCGCTACACGCCCCGCGAGATGCCCCGCACGGACCCCTTAACACGCCCTCCAATTCGTTTCTAACGCGTCTTATAACATGTTCTCCGCCGTATATCTTTAACGTATTAAAGCTGGATAAGAAATGCTCGAGTATTTGGGTTAAGGATTCGGTCGAGAATAGTTATCTAATCGGTCGGCTTTGGATCGTACGAAATGGGGGTAATATTAACTTGGACGCGTTGGGGGGTGGCCGGTCGCAGGCGGGTTGAAAAGAAGAAATGGCAATATGGCGTCCGCAACAAGCCTTGATATAATGCGTGCACTCGTCGAGATGCTGTAGATACAGTTAGCAAAGACACATTCAATTGATTTGAGTTGATTTGAGGTGTTATGGTTGAGTTATTTGGGTGCATTGCTGGGAAGTGCCAAAAAGTGTCCCGTTCGGTGGTGTGTCCCGTTCGGTGGTGTGTCCCGTTCGGTGGTGTGTCCCGTTCGGTGGT
>QJNY01000419.1:0-72696 GCA_004155945.1 Monosporascus sp. mg162 | reverse complement strand
CCCCCCCCCCCCCCCCCCCCGCCTAGAGAATTGCAACACTTTGCCGACACTACGTCATATTTAAATATTTCGAAATAAATATATAAACTTTTTCGTAACATTGTTGGTAAAATCCGCTAATTAATACAAATATTCGGGGCTATATTTATTAGCGTTATTGGTAATCCAGCTATTAATCGGTATATATAATAGCAAATCGAAGGCGAAAACGTTTAGGCAGTCGCAAATACCCAGTTTAATATAATCAGGTATTTCCAGTTTACAGCTATATACTTACAGGTAGGTCTATTAAAGCTTCTGATTAAATACTGTAAAGCCGTTTCTGTACATTAAATAAATGTAATAAATTTCGTACAAGCTTTGCCAGAAAAGTACGTATTTAAAAGTACGGTTATATAGGTATATTACCGCTTTAAAAATATATACGATCAAAAACGAAGGTAACTTAGCGCTATTTCGCATCATAATCGTTTTTTTCCTTAATTACATCTTTTAAGCGTTTTATACCCCCGTTCCAGGCCTGGGTATATGGTATTAAGAGTTTAAATGTAATACTAAAAGGAGGTAATTGAAATATGTTTCGAAGTTGATAATTTTTCAGAATTTCGTTATCGCATTCGATTACTTACGGGAAAACCTTATCCTAGTTTTTTAAAATCCTTAGGAAGTATCGGAACGTTGTAATTAATGTATTTTGTTTTCGATTTTTAAAATGAATGTTCCAGATAAAGCCCGAGTACCTATCGGTAGCGAATATGACGTATCTGTATTTTTCCGAGTCTTTTTCGAAGTTTGTAAAGTCGATGGCGAGTCGTTAATTTAATCGGAAAGTGTCACGGCGCTGATCGTCTCTAAGGGCTGGGTAAAGTATTTTGTTGTTGCACGGAGGAAAAAGAAGGAAACTATCTCAAAGACGCGGAGCGCCTGTACTTATATAGCGTTATGGCTGCTTAGTTAAGCCGTAACGTTGGTGCCGTAATAGTAGTTCCCCTTTTTTAAGGCAGTTGTCCTTAACTGCTTATAAGAAAAAGAAAAAAGAAATTGCATAATATAAGCCGCTTTATCCCGGGTTCGAACTGTAAGCTTTCCGCAACGTGTTTGACAGGCCTGGTACGTTGTATAGGCGGCGTTGTGCGCGCGTTATGTAGGCGTTGTGTGGCCGTTGCCGGGATGCCGCGCCGGAATACGGGGTACGACGCCGGCTCCGGGGACGAGGTGATGATGTCGTTACGCCGCAAGCGTTGTTGACGCGTATGGGAATTCTGCTACGGCCTTTTATTACCTTTACAATATAAATACCAAATCTTCTTCCAAATTTCTTCCATTTTCTTTTCTATTCTTTTAAAATTGTTGCATTATTACTATAACTATATCGTAACGCTTATTTCCCGTTTTTTTTCCGCTACCTTTCCGTCGTTTTTAATAATTACTTTACGCCGTTTTTTCGTTTTTGTTGCGATATTTTTTCCACTTAACGTTACTTACGTTACGTCCGTACGCGTTAAACGCTTTTACATAATATGCTTCCGCTATGTTATTCTTAATTACGACCTTAACGAGGGTTATATGCCGGTATTCCGCTGCTGCTTTACTGTTACAGGAACAGGGGTTCCTGCCTGAAAGAGGTCAAGTTCTTGGAGGTTAGCGCGGATGCGGCTGAACCTCGGACCAAGAGAAAGCTTGGTTTTTGATATTAATCTAATGGATCTAAGTAATCTGGATAAATTACTTAGATTACATAGATCCACGACATACTTACTATAGAATAAAAGGATATATAATAGATAGAACCTTTATATAAATAGCACTTATTTAATTTCGTTCTTTAGTTATCAATTTAAGCCTTTAATTAAAAGTACCGTTTTCCGATTAAGGGAAAAGTCCGCAAACCTTTTTAACGAACAGATTATTAAATTATTCCTTGTATTATTATTACCTGCAAATTAAGACCTTATTTCGGATACTGCTTATATTTCCGGGTGGATGTATAATAGGTTTGTTACATTTTAATAACTTTTTGATTAAGAGCCGACGAATAATTTAAGGCCTAATTAAGCATAAGCTTTCTTAAACGTAATAAAAACGATATTATAAGACGACGTTTAAAAAATAAACAGCACGTTCGATTACCGTTATTAGCCAGTAAGGGATCAGTAACTAGGTTAAATAATTTATTACCTATTAAAGAAATTTTCTTTTTAATCGACAATATAGCATTACTTTTTACCCGATCTTAAGAAGGACTTTCTTCCTTTCAGCTTTTACAACAGCCGGCTTCGGCAAAAGATATCATAAAAATCCATAGATTTGATACAAAAAAGAAGGAAGAAAAACAGCTTATTAAAAAACAGAAAAGTAAAGAAAGAAAACTTATTATTAATAAGAAACTAAATAACTTTGCAAAAGAAATCAAAACCTTAAAGGACGAAAACGTAAAATTTATCCGATAATAACGATCTTTAACTTTACCTTTATTTGGAGCAAACAAAACTTGCGAAGGTACTGTCCTTCTTCCCAGTTACTATGGAATGCCGGAAGTTAAAAGTTATAAACCAACCCCTTTAAAACCTTATGATAGAACTACAAACGTAAAAGGATTCCTGGTCCAAGTCAAACTTTACCTCAAGTTTTATGAAAATTTTCTAACGGAAAATTACCAAAAAGTAATAATTATTTTTCAGCTGTTTGCTGGAAAAATTTTTTTATAATTTGAATTTATTATGAACGATTACCTTATAAATTACCTTAACCAATCTTCCGATTTAATTAACTATGTTTTTAGCAATTATAAATACTTTAAGGAAAAGATATAAACTTTATTTGGAAACTTCGACAGAAAATAACATGCGGTCGAACAGTTGTATTTTTTCCAGCAAATTAAGTTAGCAGCCGAATATGCAACTAAATTTAATCGTTTTGCATTAATTTTTAATTTTTTAAAAAGCGCATTATTTTATCCCTTTTATAATAGCCTAAAATCGTAAGTTAAGGATAAAATATATAAAGTACCTAAAACTGGCCCCTTCCAGGATTACATTAATAAAACTATTATTACTAATCGACGTACCTTTAAAAGGTACTTGGAAAAAAAAATCCGATAAAAGGAAAAACAACCAAAGCTTAAATAGCAAGTTCTAAAGGGATAAAACTAAGGGTAGATCCCAAAAGGAAGTAAGTATTGCTTTAAAAAAACCTAAAAAAAATAAATCAAATATTAAATGTTTTAACTATAGCAGAAAAAGCTATTACAAAAGCGAATATTATTCCTTAGCAAAAAGGGACTTTAAGAAAAAAGGGATTTTTTAATCCCAGAAAAAGGTTAAAATAGCTAAACAAAAATCAAACAGCGAAAGTAAAAAAAAAAAAAGAAAATTAATTTTATTTCCTTTTAGCGAGAATTTATTATTGCAACTATATATTACGAGCAGAATGGCGACCTAAAGTACGAACGTTACCCGACTTATCAAAATCGAACGATTAAAGCCTGCAAATATTATCCAGGACAAAAAACTTCCAAAATAGCTATAAAGCTAAGATATATTTATTATTTGGATAAGCAACGATGCAAAATATATAATGAATATAGCCAGTTGCGCCTTAACATAATAATATACGATTCGACATTACCAAAGCTTAATAAGGTTCCTAAAGATAAGGAATTAATTCGCCTAGATATACCGAATTCAAAACTTGTCCATAATTACGACCTATTTTATTTTTTTGCATGTCACGACGATAACTATCTAACCCATTTCCATATTAAAAAAAGATAATAATTATTAGCTTGGATAAGATAAAAAGATATTTATTAAACCTAACAATAAGTGCAGATATATTAAGATATTTAAATGGCCAAAATATTTTCGATTTTATTACTTTTACCCCGAATCGGCTTAAAGCCAGAAGGTTATTATATAAGGATATTTGTGCTATGCATTTATATTATATATAATGCATAAGATCTTGGATATAAAAGCTAATCCTTCGGAAATTTTACCCTTAAAACCAAAACCTTTTTAAATATCGGAAATAAAAGTTTTAAAATTAATTTATTAAATTGGTAAAAAAAAATGTTTTATTTGCATAAACGATAAATGTTTTAAATATGCAGTTAAAAAAGCCCGAAAATAGAAACGGTTTTTAGCTAACAAAATTAACAAGTTAAAAAATTACGTAAATCTTCGAAATTAAGGCATCGAAAAGCTTTAATTTATAAGACCTTATATAAAGCAAAAACTGGATAATATAATCAAATTAAGATTCCTTTTTAGTATAAAAACAAAACGTTTAAAGTTATAATCGACTTAAAAGCAAAAGGAAATTTTATTTTATTATCGGTTATTAAAAAATACCGGATTCCTTAAAAGTATAAATTAAAGTTATATAAATTACTTACAGTCGACGGAAGCTTATTTAAGTATAAAAATGGACGAATTTTTAAAAAAATAGAAAAATTTTTAATATAAATTTAAGGATATTTAAAAAGAATTAAATTAAACGTAGTTAACATTTCGGGATACGATGTTATCCTTAAAATATTATGGTTCCGTTTTAATAACTTTTATATTAACTAAAAAACTTAAAAACTTTTTTAAGATTATTTTACGGATTCGTTAAAGGAAAAATTCCGAGAAATTTATTACCTAATCCGAGAAGTTAAAGTAATAAACCTAATTATTAAGGTATTCCTTAAATATCGAAAGTTTAAAAAGTTATTTAAAAAACAAATACGAAAAGAATTACCCGACCATAATTAATAAGATTATAAAATTCCTATTAAAAAAAGATATTATCCAAAACTTTACCAAATTTATTACAGAAACCTAAAAAAGGCTAAGGCTTTATAGAAAAGTTTATAACGAAACCTTAAACGCGGATATTTAAAAATTTAAATTTTCCGCAGAATATTTAATTATGATAATACCAAAAATAAAAGATAAGAAAATCCGAATTAATAAAAACAGAAACCTTATATATCGGAAAATCCACGATTACCGATAATTAAACGATATTATTATTAAAAATAAATACCTTTTTACCGTTATAAATATTATAAAAAAAATATCAATAAAACCAAATAATTTACGACGTTAAATTTACCGAACGGCTATTACTTAATCCGCATAATTAAAGGCGAAAAATAAAAAACCGCCTTTAAAATAATTTATGGATTTTACGAATATAAGGTAATGTTTTAAAAACTTATTAATCCCCCCGTTAATTTTTAATATATATTAATAATTATTTTACGAAAATTCCTTAATAAGTTTATATTCGTTTACTTGGACGATATTTTTATTTACTTTAAAACCTTAAAAAAAATATAAGATATATATCGCCCAAATACTGAAAGCATTTAAAAAGGCAAACCTGTTAATTAATGCCGAAAAAAACGTATAGTATACCCAAAAATTAAATTTTCTAGGTTTTACCATTATTCCAGGACAAATTTAAATCCAAAACTCCAAAATAAAGGTAATTAAAAATTGGCCGATTTCCGATAAAGTAACCGTTACCGACGTCCGTCAATTTCTAGGATTTACGGGTTACGTACGCAGCTTAATTAAAGATTTCGGAAAAATCGCTAAACCTTTAATAAACTTTATTACCAAAAAGTATATTAAAAAAAAGTTCGAATTTCCTAAGGAAGCTAAGGAAACGATATAAACATTTAAAAACTAAATTATTAACGCCCTTATTATAAAATTATCTAATTATAACAAAAAAAAAACGATTAAAAATTAACGCATTAAATAAAACCTTAAAAATAATCTTAAAATAACAAAAAAATAACGGAAAATAATACTTAATCGCTTATTATTTCAAAACTTTAAAAGATACAAAATTACGATACCCCATTTACGATAAGGAATTATTAATAATTATTATAATATTTAAAAAATAAGAATTTTATTTTAATAAAACTAAAGAACTTTTTAATATTTACTTTAATTATAAAAATTTTACTTACTTTATAATAACTTAAAATTTTAATAAACGACATAAAAATTAAATAATTTTTTTATTTAAGTTTAATTTTAAAATTTATTATATCAAAAATAAGGAAAATATTTAAACGGATATTTTAAGTCGAAAAGGAAATTACGATATTAAGGTTTTTAAATAATATATATAAATATTATAATTTATAAGGAAAAGTACCTTACAGTTATATAAAATATTAAAAAAATTTATTTCTGAACTTTTAACTTAATTTAAAAATTTTTATAATTCCGATAAATAAAAAGAAATTAAATAATTAAAAGGACGATTTAAAAATTAATTACTGTATTACGGAAAGATTTATATCTTATAAAAACGATAAAAATAATTTATTAAAGAATTTTACGAAAACCCGTTATATAAATATTAAGAAATTTTTAAAATAACTAAATAATTTTAAAAAAAATACGATTTTTTAAAATTTAAAAAAACCGTCAAACAAGTAATTAAAAATTGCAACGTTTATAACAAAGCCAAAATAATTCGTTATAAATTATACGGACTGTTGCAACTTATAAAAATTCCAGGTAAAACGTAAAATATTATAACTTAAAACTTTATTACCGGCTTATTTTTATCTAAAAACCCCGTTACCGAAATCCGGTACGACGGAATATAGGTAATCGTCGACAGACTCACCAAATATAAATACTTTTTTCCTTTTAAAGGAAATATAATAACAAAATAATTAACTTACGTATTCGTAAGATATTACTTTAACAAATATAAAATTCCAAAAAGGATTATTTTAAACAAAAATAAATTATTTATTTTTAAATTTAATATTAATTTTTTTAAATAAATTAACGTTAAATTTAAAATTTCCATAACGTATTATCTTTAAACTAATAAATAAATAAAATAATTAAACTAAACCTTAAAATAATATTTAAAAAATTATATTAATTATTAATAAAATAATTAAATAAAATTACTTTTATTAATATAAATAACTTATAATATATCCGTTAATAAAAATATAAATATTTTACTTTATATAATTATATATAAACAAAACGTAAAAATTTAACAATTAAAGTAATTATTCGAAAAAGTTTTAAAAATTACCTTAATAACTTTTAAAGCAAAAACGATAATATTTAAAATTAAAACTATCTAAATTTGCTTTAAAATTAAACTGTAATTTTTTTAATAACGGATAATTTAATATTATAATAAGAAAAAAATTAAAGGACCAATTTTATTAAAAAGAAATAAAATTTACCTATTACGTTAAAAATAAAACGTAACCTTAAATATTTTACAAATTAAAACCAAAAAATTTAATAATAAATTTAATTTTAAAAATTTCGGTCCGTTTAAAGTCGACGAAGTTATTTTTAAAACTAACTATCGATTATCGTTAGCCAAGATAATAAAGATATACCTTATTTTTTACATTTCTTTGTTAAAACCAGCATTTAATAACGCTTCGTTAAAAACAAACTTAAAAATCGAGGAAAATATTAATAAATACGAAGTCGAAAAAATACTGGACTTAAAAATAATTAACGATAAAATCCAGTACTTAATTAAATAAAAGAATTATTTACCCGAAAATAATATTTGGAAGCCCCTTAAGTACTTAACGAATACGAAAGACCTAATTAAAACGTTTTACCGCCAGAATCCTAACCGACCGTCTTTAACGTAACCAAGGTCGCAGGCGATAACGGTCCGACCTTTAAATCCAAACCTTCGGCGCTCCAATCGAAAAAGGCGGACGTTTCTATGTTAGCATTAATCTTAAAAGCAAACCGCGCTTGCTTTTCTTCCATACGATACTACTTTTCCTCCAGTTTCTCCTGCTTTTCCAATTAATCCAACTCGTACCTTTCTTTTAAAATAACAAAAGCCTTCTTTTTCAAAACGTTTTATTAAAAACGTAAGCGTTTTAACCGATTAACAAGCTTTTTTATTTTCTTTTCGGCAAACTTTTAATAAGCCACCAAAGCGTCCTTTATTTCCCGCTACTCCTTTTGCAAACAGTCTTACTCCTCCCTTATTTTTACTAAAGAATTTATATCCAATACGTCGTAAGCCAAACGTTAACGACGGGTACAACAACTACAACTTAAGATATTAACTATAAAAAAACACTTAAACTTCCCGAAACGAACGTAATTAGAACAAAAGATAATTTTAAAGCCGAACTTTTTAATATAATTTGTACGGGTATCGCGTACTTTACGTTGGTTCAAACGAAGTTTCCTTTTTTCTTTTTGAATACGGCCTATTATAATAAAATCAGCTAAGAAAATCCCTGTACTTTTTCCAACCACCAAAAAAGTTATTTACGGTTTTTATCTTTAAGATAAAGATCTTTGGAAAAGGGAAATGGTATTATAGGAACAAAAGTTCCTGCCTGAAAAAGGTTAAGTTCTTGGAAGTTAGCGCGGATACGGCTAAACCTCGGACCAAAAAAAAACTTAGCCCTTAACATTGATTTAATAGATTTAAGTGATCTGGATAAATTACTTAGATTACATAAATCCACGACATACTTATTATGGAATGAAAGGATATATAATGGATAAAACCCTTATATAAATAGTACCTATTTAGTTTCGCTCTTTAGCTATCAATCTAAACCTTCAGTTAAAGGCACCGTTTTCCAATTAAGGGAAAAGTCCGCAAACCTCTTTAACGAACAGATTACTAAATTATTCCTCGTACTATTGTTACCTGCAAATCAAGACCCCATTTCGGATACTGCTTATACCTCCGGGTGGATGTATGACAGGTTCGTTACATTTACGTCCGCCGTTATTAGTAAGTGCATATTTTGTATTAAGTGCTGTAAAGCCTGCCAGCTTGTAAGTTTTAACGCGTTGCGGTATTAACTTTATGCTACCGTAATATATTCGTTCCGTTAATTTTGCGATATTTAACCGACGGAAAACGTTTAGGGCGATTCCTTAAACCTTAAAGTTTTGTTCGAATAAGTTAACTTTTACTTTAATATCGATTACGATGTTAATAGCGACGTTATCCTCGACGCCGACGGCGACGAGGTTTACGAGCATAACGATAATTTCCGTTTTAAGGTTTATAACGCGGTTTTCCGCCTGTATACCGCTTTCGAGGCGGCTAAAAAGATATACCGTTCCGCTTTCGGCATAACGGGTGCCAAAAAAAAAGGTTAATTTTATCTTATAGTCCCGGTTACGTCGCTAACATCCTTTCCAGAAAAGTATTACCGATTATCCCGCTTGGGTAATTGCCCGCCGTACTTTTATATAAGTATATTACCCCTGCCTTACTGGCAACGCCGTAAATATATTACGAATTATACGTTATAGTGCCGTACCGCTAACGTAATATTATCAAACCGACGCTTAAATCGACTTTAAAAAAAAAAAAAAATTTAAATGCTGCTTGGTACCCGGTAACGAAGGTTACCAGTTGTAGGTTTTAACTAAACGTATTTTTAAAAACGAAATATCCGCTGCGGTTACCGTAGGTTTGGATCCTGCCCAGGCGGCCGCCGATATAGCAACGTTCTTCCTGCGCCTTAATAGCTTTTAGTTATTTTCGAAATATCGATATACCGTATTTCCTCTTATAATTAGGTTACGCGGCCGTCGCATAATCGTTATTTTGGCGTGCTGTTATTTTGCCGCTTCGGTTATAGTTCCGGTATCTGTGGTATTAATGGAATTTATGCTCGTAATTTTTTTTTTGTAATTTAAAAATTTATGATACTTATCGTAATACCGCCGCAGCGTCGGCTTAATAAAACCTCCTTACCTCCATTACGCCTTCTTTACGTTATTTACGTATTAACGTCTTATGCCCCGCCTTTCCCGTCCGGCTTGGCCATTTTTAATAACTCCCTGCAAAGGTTTAAACTAATAAGGGGGTCCCGGCTTATTAGGGTTGTTCCTATAAAATTCTGCTATATCGGAATCGTAGCTTTAAAAGTTTTCAGCCGGTTCCCAAGTAGGACAGTGCGGGTATAGCCATTTAACCTTGTACTGGAGGCCCTGTCAGAAATTTCTAGAACTTAGAATTTTTTCAAAATGCTATTCGACGTTCTCCTGGCTTTCATCATTCGAAACGATAGCGCCCTTCGTACGTATATTCCACTCTTCGTTAACGTTTTCCTAGCCCGGAAGCCTTGGTTTATGGCGCTGGACCAAAAAAGTATGGAAAACTGGGAATAACTTATAATGCGCTGGTAGCCGTACGGTAACGGCCCGGGGGTATACCTTAATAATAACAAAGGGGCTTATCTACTTATCGCTAAGCTTGTCGCTAGGTTTGCCAAATTTTATATAGCGTATGTTTACCTATACGTATTCCCCTTCGGTAAACGTACCGGCGTCGGAACGGTATCGGTTTACTTGCTCTATATACCGGTTCTGTAATTCCGCCATTAAGGCTTTAACCCGTTCAAGAATTCGTTCCAACTTATCCGTATAATATGTCGCCTTATTGTATTCGTCCTGTTATGCTGCCGTTTTAAGGGCGTCCGCCGGGCGTAACGGCTCCGTACCCATGGTAAGGTAAAAGCCGTAATTAGCGAAAAATGGTAATACGCCAATGGTTTCCGATACGTAATTGTTGTTAGCGAATTTTGCTAAAAGGAGCTAATTTATTTAGTCGTTCTAATAAAAGGAGCAATAACCCCGGAGGTATTGTTCTATTACTACGTTAATTACCTCGGTTTGGCCGTCGGTTTACGGGTAATACGCTGTTAAAGTTCGAAACGTAACGCCTAGGCGTTGGTTTAGTTCTTTTTAAAAAGTAGAGATAAATTACGTACCGCGATCGGATATTATTATAGCTGGAGTATTATGTAGGCGGTATATATCAAAAACGAAAACGTTAGTAAGGCTTTTTACAGATATATTCGCCATAGGTACAAAATGGCGCATTTTCGTAAGGCGGTCGACGATTATAAGGACGTATTTATAAATATGCCCGAACTTTTTGCAAAGGGGGAAGGGGCCAACGTAGTTTACCGATATATCGTTCTACGGGCGGAATGGTACCGGCAAGGGATCGAAAAAACCTGCTGGCGACGTCTTGGACGTTTTGATACGACGGCAAAGGTGGCAACCTTATACAAACGTGGCTACGTTCCGGGATAAGCGTAGCTAATAATAATTCTGCCGTAACAGGTCGTACGTTTTAAAACGCTTAGAATGGCCCGTAGATATTGCGTTATGGCTACGGTAAAGTATTTAAAACTTAAAGGCGTCGTTATCAGGTATAAATAACTTATCTCGGACGTAAATACGCCTTTGTACGGCCTTATAGTCGGCTTTCGCGGCCTTAAACGCTTTACGGATGCCTTATTTAAAACGTTTGCAACCCGGGTCCGCCAGCGTTGTCAGGATATCGTTAGCCAACGTTGATAACCTATAAGCATTGTCGATTAATATGTTTATCGGCTGGCTAACATTAATCGTATATACCTTTAAAAAGGGTACCTACCGATCGGATGAAAGCATCGTTTTATATCAATGCGCCACCCTATCGTCGGCTATACTGTTGCGATCCGTCGGCTGCGCGCCGGGCTGGCGAAATAGAGCGTCCGGGATTATAACCTTCGCTCCTGGCCTATAAACTATCTAAAATCGGAAGTCGCTAAGGAATTCGAACTAACAAACTTGGCGTTAGTTTAAAAACTTCGTAATAGCGAAATGCTGAAGGTTTTTATAATTAATAATAACTTTTACAGGTTTTTCGGTCCTTTATAATTCCGGACGCTATTCCTCGAATGCTTTAATAATAGCTAATAACTTTTTATTGTAAATTTCGTAATTATATTTTATAAGGTTATACTTAGCCGAAAAAAAGGTAACCAGTCGCAAAATACTTTACGCATTATACTGCGAAAAAACTTTTTCCGAAACCTAATTAAAAGCGTTAATTTCCAGAACTGTTCGGCGTCGGGGGTCGTAATAAGATAGTACTAGGACTGTCGAAAAGGTATTTTTTAGCTGCTGGAACGCCGTTTTTGCGTTATCTGGAAATACGCCGGTCCATTTAACCTTACTTATTAAAGCAGTAAAAGGTTTGGCGATTAATGAAAAACCCTTTATAAACCGACGATAAAAATTTGCAAAGCTAAAAAAGCGTTATAATTCCCGTAACGTTCCGAAAGATCCTTATTTTTAAATAATCTTTACCTTATCAAAGTTTATAGCAATGCCGTTAATAGATATTATTAAGCCTAAATACCGTATTTTCGTAACGTTAAATTCGCATTTCCGGATATTTATCGTTAACCCCGCGTCGGCGAGGCGACGTAATATTTTACGTATATAACTTTTATATTCCTTCCTGTTTTTGTTATATATTAAGATATCGTTAAGGTAAATTGTAATATATTTATTTAAAAGTTCGAAAAGGATATAATTAATATAATGTTAAAAAAAGCTCGGAACGTTAATTATACCGAAATTTGCTACTAAATATTCGAATAAACAGAACCGGGTTATAAAAGCTATTTTTTATTCGTCCTTTAGGGCGATATGTAAGCGGTTAAAGGCTATAACGATATCGAGCTTAATATATACCCGCGCCGCGCAAAGGGCGTCTAAGGTTTTACGGATTAAAAGAATCGGATAACGGTTTTTTACTGTAACATTATTAAGGCCCCGGTAATTTACGTAAATACGTATACCGCCTTCCGGCTTTTTGGCGAGCAAAATGGAAGCTGCTGCGGAGGAACTGTTAAGGCGGATAAAGCTTTTCTTTAAGTAGTTATCGATATATTTCCGCACCGCCAGTAATTCGTACGGGGACATAGCCCGCGCCCGACTATATAATAACGTTTGGCCCGGAAACAGCTCGATCTTATGGTCGAAAGGTCGATACGGTAGCAACGTTTTAACGTTACGGAGTTCGAACGCCTTTATTAAATCGTAGTACTTTAATGGCAACTTTTTTAAAATTTCGGTTATCGTTGCGGGTAGCTTATTATCGAGATATTTTTATATATCCTTTTCGGTAACGCAGCGTAACTAAGGTGCTTCGGTTATCCAATTATGGAAAGCTCGTAACTTAAGGAGTATAATATCTGGGTCGACGCTGTTATCCTGCATAAGGATGCTACGAAGGACCGCGTTAAGCGTTAACGACGCCGCTTCGTTAGCGGAAAGCGGTTGCGATAAGGAGGCGGCGATATCTCGTAAGGCGTCCGTAAGTACAAAGAATTTGGCCAGGGGCATAAAGTTGATTACGACATCTTTTAAGCGGCAAAATGTCAGGAAATTAGTTGCGCGAAAAAAGAGTACCTCGATCGGTACGTCGGGCTGCTGGGTATAAAGGGGTAAAGCGGTAAGGGCGGAAGGCGGGCCTGTTGGAGCTAGTAATAACGGAAATTTTAATATCGTTTCCCAATCGATATATATCGTACCTGCAAACCAGTCGATCGACGGGTTATGCTTACGGAGCCAAGGTAGTCCGAGGATAATATTAGGGCCGTTTAAGGGCTAACGATATAAAATAACCTTTTTTGCAATAAGCCTTATATAAAATTGGATCGTATATACAGAAGTTACGGAACCAGCTATAATACTATCCGCCAACTTAAGCTGGCGGAATCGGAGGATAAAACGGAAAAAAGGTTATTTTAGCGCGTAAAGTTATTATTAATAAACCTTATAAGCGAACAACCGTAATTTACCATGGACCGTACCGGCAGCATAACGTTATCGGGAAGCTATAGTTAAAACGAAAATAAAAAATATATATTAGAACCTATAAAACGTATATATAGGTCGGGTTTATTATTATTTCGATAACTCGATAAAAACCTTTAATTGCGACTTATTTTAAAGGTTAATCTTTTCCCTGCTGCGGACCGCCGGCGTTACGTAACGGTGCCGTAAGCAGTACGTTCGTACCGGTAGGTTGTAGCCAAGGGTTAGGGCAAATAAAGGAATAATAATTTTCCTTTCCGTAATATATATAAAAGTTTAGCCTGCGTCGGCATTACCTCTTTTCCTTACTTAAGGGTTTATGGGGGCCATTACTTTTAATAATTATGCCGTTTAGTTATATAGGTTCGGGTTTTAACGTTTTCGAACTGTTGCTAAAGCGTTATGGCGTCGGGATGTTATTACCAAGGGCTTTAATTATACGTTTACGAAAGGCTCGGTCTGCTATATTATTAAAAAGGTCCTTAAATAAACGTATCCATACCGCGTTATTTTCGGGTTCCGGACGTTGCATTTACGGAACGAAGGCTTTTTAAAGAACCCCGTTAACCTTTTATTATAATGCGATAATACGTAAAGCCGGCGGTTACCGGCTTTAGTTAATTAAACGTATAAAAGTATTAATAAAATTAGCGAACGCCGTTAATCCCTGCTTTAAGGCTTAAAAGTTTTTATAAATTTACGTTAGGACGTCGACGGTAATATAAACCTGGTTTAAAAATAATAACATATCCTTTACGTTACGTTAGCCGTACGTTTACGTTTTAGGGCTTAAAAGATATGTTATTACGTTATTTACTTTATTACGTACGCGCGAATAAGCGTTACTTTAAAGTTGTTAAGTAACGTATATAATACGATCCGCTGGAAATAAATAAGCGCTTCGGTTAATAACGAGCTTTAAACGTACCAGAAAGCGCTAATTAATGTACTTTTTTTAATGGACCATTAGGTTCTTAGCGTCGCCTTTGAAAACCGGCGGCTCCGAGCTACGTAAGCGTTGGTTTTCCGCCATACCGAAAAGGGGTTAAAATGCCGGTAGGGCCTAAATCGGACAGGGTTATTACGGAGCCGTTAACGGTTAGGCCGAAAAAGATTGCGGGCTGTTGGCGTTATGGTAGCGATATGCAAAATTATCGGGGCCAACATCCGATGGCCCCGTTAGGGTACTGGCAAACGCTGCTAGCGTATCGTAGGAAAATGGGGCTAGCCGGAACAAATATTCCGCGGCTGCTAAACGTTCCCGTAGCTGCGCGTTTTCGATCGTGGCCTATTTTGCCTGTTATAACGACCGTTCCGCGGTAGTTAGCCGTTCGCGAAGTTAGTAGTTTTCTTGTAACGATTGCTTTACAGTTACGATACGTTTTTATAATTAGCTTTGTTCGTATTGCAAGCGTACGTAATTATTTTCGAAAGTCGTAAAAGCGTTCTTAAAAACCTTTTAAGGCTGCTTATAAACTTCGAAAAATTTACCTAGTAATGTAAAATTGTATGTAAGCCGAACCGTAACGGCGGCCAAATAAGGAAATCCATAAAAACTTTTTTGGGAATTTGTAAGTCGCGGCGGTAGCGCCATATTACTGCTTTACACTTATTTAGGAGTTAGAATATTAGTACCTGGAATATCCTTTTCGGAGGTTAAGATATTTAGTAAAATCATGGCGAGGACACGACGTATCAGCAGCGGACCTAGGGTTTTTCGAGATCTAGATCAAGGCGAGGTAATAATAAGCCACCAAGTTTGTTTTTTAAAGGTGCAACAAACTGTTACGCCGCTAATCGTCTCTAAAGGCTGGATAAAGTATTCTGTTGCTGCACGGAGGAAAAAGAAGGAAACTATCTCAAAGACGCGGAGCGCCTATACTTATATAACGTTATAGCTGCTTAGCTAAGCCGTAACGTTGGTACCGTAATAGAAAGCTTTTTTTTCGGCTCGCAGCATATTAACCCTTTGGCCTTCGTTTTATTACAAGTTTAGCATTCGACTGTCGTGGAACCCTTTAAGCGGATTCCTTTTGTATAGGACTGCAATTAGGCGATTACTTCAGGCTCTAGATATTTTAGTCTTAGATGTTATATTATATTATTACCGATTTACGGAAGTTTCGCTGTATATAAATTAACGTTTCGTTTGTAAGTCGTTAAAGTTGCTTAGGTAACCGTTATGTTAATATCTTCGGTAACAAATTAATTAAATTTGTTTATTAACGTGGCAACTATTTAATTATATTTATTTCGAATAAAGTCATTAATTTTTCGGTTATTTTACCAGTACTTCTTTTTTCGGAACTGCTGGAAAGATATTAGGTTACATGTAAAGTTTTCGCAATAAGTTACGTTATATAAACGTAACGCTTTTAAGCTTTTAAAGCTTTGGAATAATACGTTTATTTTTCTATATCCTTTAATCGAAATAAAGCTGTTACTTACGTACATCTCGTCGCCTTATATAATTAGCTTAAAGTTTAAAAACTTATTAATAAGGTTAAAAATGTAAATTGTAAACCCTAAATCTAAAATCGTTAAATTCCTTAAGGGGTAAGGTACGACGTTTATCGTATTACGTTAATCAGTAATTAAAAAGGATGCTAAGATTTGCTTTATTTTTTTTATAAGTTATTCCGTTTTTTATATATTAATTCTTTTTATGGCCTTTAATAAACGATTAATTTTTTCCTTTAAGAATTAATTGAAAGTAATTCAGTTCTGGATTAAATTTGTAACTGTTTATCTAGGCTTAAAGTTTATTAAAGCTTTATTAGGAAATGTATAATAGCATTATAGTAGTTTATGTAAGGGGCTTAAATACCCCTTATATCAAGTTCCTTATGTTAGAGGTTATAACGAACCGGGTATACCTGCCGGCTCCTTGTACATATATACCTATATGTCCTTACGTAGTTTTCAATAGTATACGAAATCCAGACTTTTACACCTTTATACAGTTATACGTATCTTACGTAAGGCTATTCGTAATACGTAAAAAACCTTAAGTCAACCGTTAATATATTTTACTAACATTCCGTTATTTTTATTATTACTTAAATAATCCTTAACAAATAGTACTTATTACCCGAACTAAGAATTAATTTTTTTATTATTCTATTATTTTTACCTAATTAGGGAGGAAGTATACGAAAAGAAGTACGAAATAAAGATAATATCTAACGTTAAACTGGATAAGTATATCTATACCAGCAAAAGAGAAGTTCGAGAACATACGAAAAATATACGTTTTTATCGTTAAATATCCGGATAACCGGCATCTTTTACGAAAGCATTAGAAAATTATCGGATTCTTTAAAAAAGAAACCTATTTTAACGTTACCCTTAACAACCTTTACGGTATAATAATTATTAACGTATTACATTCGACAACTTTCCCAATTTATTAGGAGAAAACCGATAAATTATTCGATTAACAGTTTAAAATTGCTTATATATATTTTAAATTTTCCAGAAAATCCGATAAAGTTAGCATTTACATTATTAGCAAAGCTAGTACTTACATCGCCAACAGAAAAACGGGGGTAGCTAAACTTTCCCGAAATTTTAACTAAATTAATACTTATACCGATAAATCAGCCAGAATCTTAAAAATTCCAAACCTTAGAAGATACCCCGGTTAAGGCAACCTTTAAATAGGAAGGTATATTAGCCTTTTTGTTAAAAACCCCGGGTTATCGGCTTAGGGCGTAAATTAAAACGGCTTTCTAAATTTATCCGAACTTACGAATAAGGACGAC
The DNA here is from genome assembly GCA_004155945.1 of Monosporascus sp. mg162. Lineage (NCBI taxonomy): Eukaryota > Fungi > Ascomycota > Sordariomycetes > Xylariales > Monosporascus > Monosporascus sp. mg162. Next base: position 55,271 of record QJNY01000419.1, on the reverse strand, counting down.
GGTATAATGCGAACTTTAGCGTTTTTATTTAAGGAAGTAAGGAAATTTCGCGTTAGTTTAAGCGTAACGCCCGTTATACGCAACTAAACCTTAATTAAAAAAATTGCAGAATTATACCAATTCCGCGTAATAAATGTTAAATTATTTTGGCCAGATATTGAAAAAGTTAAACATAACGGTTTAATTATCTTTTATAATTAAAAGTAGGTATGTTATTGCAATATATATCTATAGGCCAAAATAATGGAAAAATAGGCCGATATAAATAACCGAAAATCCGTTATTTTTAAAGAAGCTTGGATTTTGTTTCGCGGCGACGCCTTAGCTTAATAGAAATAACAGCTTTCCGAGCTTAACAAAAGCCGCTTTCGGTTAAGGTTAATAATTTTCTTGGACGTTATACTAAAGCAATTCGGAATTAAGCTGAAAAAGATTTAGGAATAGTTAATTAAAAACCGGTATACCTTTAAAGATAATAAGTAAGGGAAGCCGGTTAAAGCTTACGTTATAAAATTATTTAAGTACGTTAAATTATGGGGTAATTTAATCGACTTTTAATTACTTACCCGCTTATACCAAAATTTGCACCCGGTTTTCCAGGTACTATATTTTCGACCAGAAAAAATAGATAACATTGCAGCGTATCTGGACAAGGTCGACGACAAAACCAAAGCTAAAGAAGTAAAGTTAAACGATTCGCCAAAATTAACTTTTACTTTATAGAACAATTTATATAATAACATGGATAGTTAAGATAATACGGCTTATTAGACGAATAATAACCGTAACAGCCGTCGATTCCAACGTTAACAATTACCATAACGTAATCGAAAATTATCCGGCTTTCGTCCTTTTAATTCGAATCCCCGTAGGTATTCCGGAGACCGCCGAAGACAGGGATAACAACGCGAAGAATTGCGTTTTTATTAGTATTTCGAACGCGAGGAACGATCAAATTATTTAAATCGTAGAAAATATTAGCGCCGTTTTGGACGATACCGAAAATTCGGTTAAAAAATCCGACGTTAAGATAGAACTTATATATTTGTTAACGAAAAAACCGTATGAGAATACGAAAAAAACGCCGAAAATTACTAATCCGCTTTATAAAATAACGGCTATTATTATTTTAGGAAGGATAAAGCTAAATTAAAGCTTAATTATAAGAAAAGTTAAGTATATATCGAAAATAACGTTATCGATAATACGTATTTCGTATATTCCGAAAAAATTCGATAAAACGTTAGTTATTTAAAATACCGTTAAGGAACCGAATTATTTATGCCAACGATGCGATACATAATACGATACGGCTAACCTTTTTACCGGCTATACATAAAAAGAGTACATACTTAAAGGATAAGTAACGTTAAAAATTATCCGAACGACAAATTTTTCGATATCCGTTTTAAAAGTTGTTAACGTTAACGGGATAATATATTTCGTTTTAAATAACGAACAGGTAGTTAAAATTAATCCGAACCCGGTATTAAACAATTATATATAATAAAAAACGTCGTACTTAAAGATAAACGTTAAAGTTAATATTAATACGTAACTTATAAATGTTTGTATAAATACGGGAAGTTTATTAATTTTCGTCGACCAAAAATAAGGAATTTGGTAAGATAAAAATACGAAATTTTACAAATATAACCTTCTTTACGTTAAAAATATTAATTTAAAGATATTTATTAATATTTAAATAAAATTCGCCTTTTATATATAAGGCTAAATTAAAGATATATAGATTAACGGCTATTTTGTAGTTAAGGTAAACGTAATCGATGGTTTTGGGCTAAAAATATGACTAGGTACCGAATTTTTAATCCAGTATAAAGTTAAAATCGATTTTATTAAAAAAAGTTGCATTTTCCGATTAGTTTTTAATATGGAAATAAAAGGGGAAACCGTTAAAACGGTAACCTTAAAGTTAATACGGCGAAAGGTTATAACGGCTTATATAATAATTATTTTTGCGATAATTATAACGTTTATCGACGTAGATTACGTCGACTTGCCCAAGTTATCGGATAAAAAAGATCGGATAATTTAGCTGGTATATATAATAACGAACTATCCAGAAGCGTTTAATTTTACTTTTAATAGTTTTAGCTTAAAAAAGCTATCCTTTATAATATTAAGGTTTGGCCTTTAATAATTAAAAAAAAAAAACGAAAGGATCGGTAATATATATAATTATATTAACAACGAAAAGATTCATTCAGCTGATTAATACGATATTAATTAATATTAAAAGGCCGGTTTAACCCGAAAGGAATAGGTTAATATAATTAAAGAAATTTATTTTCCCATTATCGAAAACGTAAAAGACGCGAAAACGGACGAACGTTTAAACGCTAACTTTTATATTCCGTTATACGGTATAACGAAATTAACGGACGTTCCGTTTGTTAAATCCAAATACGGCGCGGTTATTACAAATAACGATCCGGTAATTAACGATAAGATACGCCGACTGATCGACAGTTATGACGTTTTTCGAGATAAAGGTATAATACCAATGCCCGAAAAGTATAAAATACGTATAAACCTCGTCGACGGATAACAGGAATAATTTAAACCGGTTAAAATGTACCCAATAAACGTTAAAGATTGTTAAATTTTCGATAAAAAACATAACGACCTTTATAAAAAAGAAAAAAAGTTTTTTAAAACGAATTTACCACCGTAGTAATTCTAGTTTTCATCGTATAGAAAAGATTGGATATTAAGTATGAAAAGAACCGCGTAATAACCGATTTTAAACCGTTAAATAGAATAGCCGTTTTTAACGTTTATCCTTTACTCGACCAGAATAATATTATAAACGATATAGTTAGTAAAACTTGGTTTAATTTTTTCGACGCATTTAATTTTTATTATCAGCTATTAATACGAACGGAATACCGGAATTGCATAGTAATTATTAATCCCCGAAAATTAAAAAAGTTTAACGAATTTTGATAAGTTTTCGTAATATTTTTGCTTTTGCTTAACGGTTTATAAATAAGTTGTTTTTCGTATATAAGCGTTTTATACGTATATATATTAACGATATTATCGTATTTAATACGAATACCGAAAAATATTTGGAGTATTTACGTATCATATTAGATATATTTAATAAAATACAGGTTTATATTAAGGCAAAAGAATCCTTCGTCGGTTTCCCAGTAATTTATTTGTTAGGTTATAACGTTAATAGGAACGGAATTTTTAAGATTGATAACTGTATAAACGCGTTTAAGAAGTTCGCGTTTTTTAATACGTTTAAGGTTTTGGAAATTTATTTAGGTATGGTAACGTGGTTGCGCAAAGGAATCGTATGGTATAACGTTAAAGCGGTACTTTTTGAGTAACGAAAAATGGAACTGTTGGCAAAATTCAAAAAGTTAGGAGATTTATTTACTAAAGTGTTAAAGCAAACGAAATAAATGCATATTTTTAAGATTAAGTTCGTGCCGACGACCGAAAAGAAGGAAGTATAGGAATAGTTTCAAAGTTATTTATATACGTAATACGTTACGTATTACTACTAGAAAAATAAGCTTTTTTTTAAGGTAGACGTTTGTAAGAAAACTTATGGCTTTATAGTTTTTTAACTGGCTGGCAAATGGGACGGTTAAGCTATTCCCGGCAAATATATACCTAAAACAAAAATTAAGCTTAATTTTTTTTATTTAAGTTAATTTTTAACGCGGAAAAAAAGTACGGATTTATAAAAGAAAAAATGACCGCTTTAATATAAAGATGTAAAAAGTTCCGAAAGTTTATTTAATTTAGCCGGTTTCCGGTTAACATTTTTACCGATCATGTTTTTATAAAAGGAATCGTTACTTATACGTTTTTAATTATTATGGACCTTAATAAAGTTAACCCTAGGTTAATTAATATAATTAATTTTTTTTGGCAATTTTAATTAAAAATATATTACATTTTAAGAAAGCTTAACGTAATACTAAACGCGTTATTACGCCTGCCGATAGTGGTTTTAAATTAGAAAATAACTGAACGAAACGAATTTAACGAGCTAGACAATATATAGGACGACGTTAATGTTTGGTAATTTTTTACCAAAAGAAAATAAAATTTTCCAAGCTATTCCCGTTCTTAGTAACAAGTTTAAGGCCCGTATTATTACGGGAGATGTAATAGATTACCGGTATAAATACGTATATGTTATGCTACGGAAAATAAAAGCTGGCGAACGTAAAAAATAGTAATACTAGCAGTTTAAATTTGTTGCACAAATCCGGGTCCTCTGGGCAGGACACCTGAAGGCAGGTAACAGGCCAGGACACCTGCAGACGGGTGACAGATTAGGTGACCTGATTTATGTATTTAGCTCGCTATTGAAATTGTCCTACGATATTTCTTTCTTAAGAATATTATTTTTATTTCCATCAGAAAATCGTCTTACAAGTAGTAATATCTTTTGCAACCGCTGACTATTACCATAAACCATACTTTAATTAATTTTTATTACCGCTTTACTTGTTTTAAGTTACTGTAATTATTCGATCAATTTTTGAATATTTTAAATAAATAGCCACGCGGTTAGGGCGTTAATACTGACGTTATCGATCTGGAAGCCTTCCGGAATAAGCCCAGCCCTTTAGAAAGGCCCTTCTTTTTTTATTAAAATTTAACTACGTCCAATTTCCTTTATTAATAAACATCCATTTCTTTGTTGTTATCCTTAATGTTTTTTTATTATTATTACTATTTATAATTTATATCGGAATCCTTTATTAAATATACTTATATCGTAGTTTTAAACTTTATCGTTAATTACCCGGACTATTTCCACATCCGTAAGCTTAATCCCGAAATTGTAGCTTGCATATATAAACTGTCCTTATCGTATTCAAAACTATTAATCCCAAAACTTTCGCGTTAAACGGCCAAGTTCAGAAATGCTACCCGTATAATTTATCCCGCAAACTGGATCGTAAACCACTAACAATTTCAACAGGCATATAATACAATCCGTAAGTTTATATTCGTTTTACAAAAGGAAAAACGTCGCTACGGTTAATCATTTTTTTTCCAATAGAAAACATTATATTATATTATTTTATAAAGTCCAAAAACGCCCGTAGCGCCGAAAAAGGCAGTCCTAGGATTAACCTTTAATTTTCCGTTATCCTTTCCGTTACTTTTAAAAGGTACAAAGGATTCGCCGTAGGAAAACGTCGTATTGGACGTTATTCGTATGCTTAAGGTGCAAAGAGCAAATAGTTATCTATACCTAAGGATATCCGCGGAAATAAGCCCTTTAGCTAGGATTCCAAATCGGGATTCCTAAAGCAAACATTTCCAGGACGGGCAGCAAATTCCATGGGCTACCCCGGACGAATCACTACCCCGGCCATAAATCCCAGAAGCCGAAATGGCGAACCCTGGAAATAGACAAAACCTTAGAAGTGGATAACCGCCTTAGGACGACCAAAAAAACCATTTTAGAACATTTTCGACTATTTATTAATCTGTAAGCTCTTGGCTACGGTTACGGACGCTTTTCGCGCTTTCAGTAATAACTAGGCCCGTAAATTATCGACTTACGGATGGAAAATAGGCAATATAAGATATTTAAACCTTTATTTAAACCTATTTTTTGGAGCAAAAGATTATGTTCAAGTAGGTGCCGATATATACTGGAAAAGCGTTTATTTTTTTGCAGACGTTATTAAAAAATATGCACTTAACCCGGCCAAAAAAAAGATTATAATTTGCGATTTTCCACAGCTACTTAAAGGATAGGTTTAGTTATAGTGGGCGGCGGAATTTAGCTCGGAAATCCGTCAAATAATATTAGGCAACTTTAATTTCGCCTTATCTAAAATAATCGACCGGTTTAAAATAACGGAAACAAAAGCTTTCCGAAGATTTGCTGCGGACAACTTTCTTTAGATCACATATATGCCGGTATCTCCATTAAAACCTGGACTACCGAGCACATTAAATACTGCAAAGTTGCAAATATAAAGCTAGCTTTTTAACAAATGTCCCATATTTACAACTTTATTTACTTACAGCTCCAGTAGTTCGTCTTAAAACCCGAATAGGGTATGCGTCTCGACGACTACCTTTCGCATTTCGAAAAAAAAACCCAAGCCTACCGGAATGTTATGCTTATTATACCGAAGGCCATAATTCCCAAGCCCGTTTTACAAGACGTTTCCTATATTACAATTAACCAGCGCCTGCTGGCGTACTAGCGCCCGGACGTTATAAACAAACTTATATTAATAATTCCGGAAATGTATTTCGGAATAAAACAAAACTTCCGATATAATAATTAAGCCTTTAGTTACTATAGAAATAAAACTGGTTCCCAGTTACGAAATTAAAATTACGAAACCAAGATTATAAGCAGGAACGACGTAATATACCGTTTTTCCAAAAGGAGTAAAGAAAACGAAATACGTTTTACCGTTTTTATAACAACTTTAAAGGACGCAAACGTAAAAAAGGACGTTTCCGCGGTTAAAATAGACGTCCGTTCCGACGTTGGAATAAATAAATATTAATAAAACGAAATTAGCAGTTAACCTATTTCGAAGATAAGTAATTTATAACGGTCGATAACTTTAACCGAAAAAACGTTAAGCAGTAACTTTAAATAAAAGGATATTATTTTTTTAAAAAAATCAAAGGAAAAATTAACGTTAATCCTTACGACGACTAGTATGTAAATAATAATAACAAATCTGCTTACTTTATATTTTTCCTTATAGCTATAACGCAAACGACCTTAAAGGAAAAACGAACGTATTGTAAGTACGGATAAATATTCGAATTACGGAATAAATGCATAAAATACGTTTACGACAATGTTTATTATGCGAAAACGGACGAAAAAACCCGGTAATATAACCGAAATTGGCTAAACGAAGTAATAAAAACGGCCGAAACTTTTATTATCGGTCGAAAATATGCCCGAAATAAACCTTAACGTTTCGACTTCCGAAAACAAACCTAATTATATACGCTTAATACGGGCTAAACCCAGACCTTTATCGAAGTTACTTATTTTTATAAAATATACCTATATAACGTTTCCTATCCTAATTACTTATAGCATTATACGAACGACCGTTTATAAAAATTCCGGGACTTTTAAGGTTTTAATTAATAAAAACTGGGTTAAGCAAAATTATCCTGGCCGACTTAAAATCCTTAACCAGACTATAACGGTTAATAGCATTAATGAACCCGTAACTTTAACAGAAAAGGACGAATTCGAAATTTTAGTCCCGGTCCAAATCGGAAACGAAAAGGTTCACCTTTTATTACCCGTTACAGCATAAGTTAAAGATAACTTAGAACCTAATTTGCTGCTCGGAAACAACTAGCTCGATAAAAACAGAACGATTATTAATTATCCCTATAAACGGATGCAGTTAACGTTTTACGAAAATGCCTCCATACCAATCGAAATGGTAAAAAAAGCAACCCTTATCCGCAAACGTATCGTCGCGAAATGCAATACGATCGTCCCCCTTAATACGACAACGACAGTCCCTGCCAAATACGCCGACCTCGTATCTTACGACGACGTAAGTTACCAAAAGAATTACATATTTATACCTTTATATCCCGGAGCCTTAAATGCTGTAACAAACGCGGACGTACCTAAAATGGTAACATTTATTAATTTTTCCGATAACCTAATACTAATTAAAAAAAATACGAAACTTGGTATAATTGCCGACTGCAAGGACGACGGTTATTTCGTTACAGATTGGTTAAAAACGATAATAACGTAAGCTAATTAAGTATGTAAGGAAAAAGTTATACAAGTTTTTATAACTTACGAAATAAAGGTTATAAACGAACTGGTCCAAACTTTAACTTTAAAAACGGCCATAATAAAAAATATATAAACGGCTATATACGGAAGTAATATACGTTCGAACCTTTATTTCAGAAAAAAGGATAAGGACGAATTTACTTAAGGTTTTACAAAATTATTAAATAAACCAAAAATACAAACGAAAAACGGAATTACAATAATTACGACCAAAGTTATCTTCGCCAAAAAAATTAAAAATATTTTCGAAAAGTACGACGTATAACGAAATAAAAATATAATAAATATACCGAACTAAAATAAAATAAAGATAGATTTAGTTAAAAGCTAATAAAAATAACGTATTTACGTAAAACATTACCGATTCGGAATAAGAAATTAGGAATACCTGGATAAAACCTTTAATAAAATACATAAAGAAAAATGATTAAATTAAATAAAAAAACTTATACCTTTCGGATATCCGGTTTTCGTCGTTTGAAAAATAGTAAACGGCAAAAGAAAAGGTCGAATAATAATAAACCTAAGGGCGCTAAACGATATAACGACCACGGATATTTATTTAATACTAAATTAAAACGATATCCTTTTATATATCCGGAAAAAAGGGTTATTTCGGTTTTAAACGTTACGGCATTTTTCTACTAATTGCCTATTTATCCCAAGTATCGGAACCGTATGGTAATTATATTACCATACGGGCTCGAAGTTTTTAACGTCATCCTTCTAAGCTTTAAAAACAGCCCGGCATACGTATAACGGTTTATAAACCAACATTTTTAACCGTATAAGGACTTCGCTCGCGTATACATCGACGACATAATCATCTTCAGCAATATAAAGGAAAATTATATCCGTTATTTAAATGCTATTTTAGGCTTATTGGCCAAAATCGGCCAAGCGTTAAACCTTACAAAGTTATTCTGTAAATATTCGTCTATCCGTTTTCTTAAATTCAAGATCGACGGTCTGGGGATATCCGTTACGCAGGATAAAACGGAAGCTATTAAGAAACTTAAGTTCCTTACCTTATTATACGACTTCGAAATATACTTCGGCATAATAATATAATTCCGGAAGTACGTCCTGTAATATCAGCAAAAAGCGGAACCTTTCCAGAAACGAAAAACGGATATATTAGCAGCCGGACGTCAAACAGGTAATTTGCCCAAAGCTAACATAACACTACGGCGAAAATGGACAACATTACGGATATAAAAGCCCACTTCCAAAAAAAAAGGAAAGCTTCAAATTAATTTAAAACGCGCTAAATAATGGAAAATACCTCGTACATTAAAACCTATACTGCCAAACCTTCCTTAAAATAAATGCGTCGTAAAAATGCAATTTTGCAGCCATAATTTTTTACTTTAAAATCGTTTAAAACGAAAAACTTATATCCCTGGACGACGTAAAGATTATAATATACTTAAATAAGGTCATTACCAAAACGGGAAAAAAATACGAAATAACCGAATTCGAAATAACATACTTAATCTGGGTATATAAACGGTTACGACTTTAACTTTAATCCTGCAGAAAAAACGCCATAATATTTATAAACCATAAAACAACGCGAAAAGTTATTAACTAAAAAAACTTATATTCCGTAAACGTCGTTAAAATAAACTTACGTTTAATAATAACGTTAATATATTTTAAATAATTTAAATTAAACATTAAACATATTCTTAATAAGGTAAATTTTATCCCTAACGCGTTATCCAAGCTTTTTACATATTAAAATAAAAAGAATTAACGAAAGGCCAATAATCCGACGAAAAGCGAGCTCGACGATATCGCGGATAACTTCGGGTATACCATAACGGAAATAGGTATAAACCCTAAATATAAGGCCAAAATCATCGCAAAATATGCATCGGACCTGCGTATAGCCCGTATCGTCGAAAGGTTTCGGTCGGAACATAACGGTATCAAACAAAAACTTTTACGAAAAATTAAAAGGTCCAAAAAGGTCCAGCGTAAACTGCTCGAGGACCGCCTAAAGCATATAAAAAACATTAATAAGTTCTAAAAGAAAAAATTCCGATTTATTTTAAAAGACGAATTGCTTTATAACATCTTATTTAAAAGCTAACAAAAGTTCGTAATACCGGATAATTATTATAAGGACTTTTTCAAGATAATTTACAACTAAAAACATTATTTCGGACCCGCGCGAATAATCCGCAAGCTCGAAAAAATTAACATCTACAATTTTACTAAAAGGTTTTCAATTACGTTAAATACTACATTTAATATATCCAAAATAAAACGGACAAATCCAAAATACTTAAGTTACTGCGCCTAATTAAAACAGAACCGATATCTTATTACATAATATCTTAGAACTTTATCGTTAAACTGCCGGAAATATCTAGCGTAAATACGTTTTAAAGTATGCCCGGTTACCAAACGTACGACTTTATTTTTACGATTACGTATAAATTTAACAAGAAAACTATATTTATCCCCGGACATATAAGATATAGGGCAAAAAAATGGGCATTAATTATATTCCGCGTACTTATCACTTATCCTTTACGACTAAAACATTCCGCGAAAAATTATTTTAAACCGAAACCCGAAATTTTTATCCGAATTTTAATAAACGTTTTTTCCCGCCTTAAAACGAAGTTAAATTTCACGACGGCGTACTACGTCCAGGCGAACGGTTAAGATAAAAGGAAAAATCAGGACGTCGAAATAGCTATAAGATATTATATTACAGCTTTAAACGACCCTTAAATAAACTTAATACCGGCATTATAACATAATTTTAATAACGCGAAATTTGCTATATTAAGTCGTTTTTTTAACGAAATTATCTTCGGATTTAAGCCGGCGTTAGCGATATCTTCCTTTAAAGTTTTGCAAATAGCAATAAACTTTGAAACTATAAGGGACCTATATTAAAAAAAGGTACAAATAGCAATCGATTTTGCGTTAGCAGACGCCAAACTAAAATACGACCTTAGGTATACGCCATTCTAGTTTAACGTCGGAGATAAAGTTTATTTACGCTTATATCGCGGTTATTATTTACTAAAAAAGCCGCTCCGTAAATAGTTATAATAATAAGTAAAGCCTTTAACAGTTATTAAACAAATCGGAAACCTTACGTACGAATTTAATTTCCTCCGACATTAAAAAGTACACAGAACGGTATCCGTAACATAGTTATATAAAACTCCGAAAAGTTACGACCAATTTTATAAAAAACGTCCTAAACCAGAACGAATATACGTAAAAGGAAATAATAACGAATGGAAATCCTATAAAATTAAAAAGCTACTTTAAAAACGAATAAACCACCAAAAGTAAAAACCGATACTTAAATACTTCGTTAAATAAAAGAATTATAACGCTAAATAAAATTAATAATATTTACGGAAAATCCTTATGCAAAATACAACAAAGCTTATATATAAATACGACAGGAAATACAAACTTACGTTAACAAAATTTAAAATTAAAGCATTTAAATAAGCGAAAACTTCCTTAAATAACATAATAAAAAATACGTTACAAAATTAAAAAATATTTAATATTATTCCCAAAACGATTATCAAAATATAACTATTATTTAAGCTTTTTAATTAACCTATAACAAAAAAAGGTAATTACCAAAATTAAACCTCGTCGACGGTTTAACCTTATTTTTTTACAACATACTTACCTTTACGATTTTTTATTACCCGTTCCGGTCTTTTATTATTGCAACTATTATTTCCAATTAACGCTTTCAACCTAATATTAATATCTTTTTATTTTTAACCCGTCTTTATCCTTTATTTTTTATATCCCATTTTTTGGATTCGGATACCTTAAAAAACGCGAAACGGATTTCGCGCAAATCGTACCTACCGTCGCTTACGTTACATTTATAACATACTTTATTTATAGCAAACTTTCCGGATTATCTGTTAACATAAGCAAATTACGAAACATAAACGATAAAAATTTTCCTTAGGATAACTTCGATTACGGAAAAAACGGCGTCGTTACCGAACCCGAAAAAGCCAAACGGGCAAAAACCGTCGGAAAAAAATGGCACAAACTTACTAACATTCCGAACATGGACATTATAACAAAACCGGGTTAAAAAAATAACAAATATAAAAAGATTAATCCCGCCAACAGTACGATAATAAAGGACGTTACAATATTAAACGACTAAATAACGTTACTTATTTACTATTACCCCTTTTCCTAAAAAGTCTTACTTTACGATATCCTTAAAGCAGCCGCTAAAATTAAACCAAAACAACAACTCGCTAATACAACGCTTTAAACAAAAATTAAAACTACCCTTAAAAAGGTAATCGAAAAAGGATACGACTTAAGTTAAACAAACGACGCAAAACTTAAACACCTTCTGCCAAACCAGGCCAGTTTAAAAATACTCCGTATTTACGAAAACCCAGGACACGGATTCGGTACCTAGCTAATAACGCTATTCTAAAGATTACGTCAGGTAAGCGCAGGTTAAATTATGGTTTCCCCAAACAAACGCATTATCCCAAGATACTAAAAGCGATATTATAACGAAAACAACATTAAATACAAGCAAGTCATTAACGTCAAAAAAAGAAACCGAAATACCCGACTGAAAACCCAATAATTAACTACATCCATGTCAAATAACAAGGGAAAAAAAAGAACGTTATATTTATTACGCTCCCCGCCTATAACGCATCCGAGGCAACCAACGACGCCGTCGCCGCCATCTTAGAAAAAAGAAACAAACTATAATCGCAATTAAATAAAAACATCGGCCCTTAGGCCAAAAAACGACATAATTTCGAAGGCCATAATAACAACGACTTTCCAAATACGGTAATAACCATACTTAAAAACAATATAACGATCTTAATAAACCTTATCAATAAGCAATTCGAATACGATAAAAACTGCGCAAATCTTAAAGCCCAGCTGATTAAATAAAACATTTTATTCGGAAAAAACTTCGAATCCAAAATTACCACATTTATTAATTAACATAAACCGGTTGCAAAACCTATAACCCAAACTAACCTTAACGTTTAATTGCTCGGCTACGTTAAGGATACCGACTTTTTTACAATCCTTAACACGACTTTCGACGGACACGCAAATAATTCCCAAACTAAATACGGACGTTTTAAAACCGAAATAAAAGCTTTGTTTACTACGGTTAAATAACAACAGGATAAAATCCAGCGATTTTATATACGAAGTTAAAAACTGGAAAAGCTTTAAATTAAATTGGTCCAAAACCTTGCAGAAACCAAAAAAACGGTAAAAACCATACAAGATACACTTATAGCGATCTTTTTATAACAAGGTATACGTATGTACCCAAACAATCGTTCGACTAGGAAACATCCGAAATTACATTTTCAAAAGGTCCGGCGACGTTTAACATTCTTAAAACCACCTAAACGCGGAGCGTTTAGGAAAGCGAAAATAACATAACATAAGATAATACCTAAATTCGTAAATTACTTTTTAAATCATAACAGGGACGAAACTTTTTACGATTTTTCCTTTCCCTACGGAAGTCATAAAAAAACTACGCCCAATCCGACTTTTAAAGCGAAAAGAACATAAGGTTACCGCTACAGAAACAAATCAAACGGGACATACAGAAAAAGGAAAGGCTTAAATTACCGCCATAAAAGAAAATATTTCTTTAAGGCTTCATCCTAACGAAACGAAAGAAACTATTTATTTGGAACTGAAATACGACCTTTTGATAAGGAACAAGATGCGACCTTTAATTGGGACAAAAGTTAACTGGGAACAATAGCTGGGACAGGAACATAGAAGAACGGGACGTTCTTTCTTTGCCGGAGGGGCACTTGTTGCATAAATCCGGGTCCTTTGGGCAGGATACCTGCAGACGGGTGACAGGTTAGGTGACTTGATCTATGTATTTAGCTCGCTACTGAGATTGTTCTACGACATCTCTCTCTTAAGAATATCATCTTCATTTCCATCAGAAAATCGTCTCACAAAATTGTAGAATAATTTCCTGTATTACGTCGGGCTAAACGGTTATAAAAGGTTATGCATTTTTTATATCTGCGTTTAAAACGTTTTAAAGCTGGTATATAACAAAAAGTACTATTTCGGTAGGAATTGCATAATGGAGGATTTACGTAATATTTATTTCGTAAAGAAATATTTTAAGATATCGAAATACTTTAATTTTTATTTAATTTGCCGAAAAAGTTAAACGGATCGAAATAAATTACTAGGGGAATTGTTATTTTTGCCAGCGGTTAAGTTACCGTATTATACGATAATTATGGACTTTATTACGGATATACCGGAAATTGCGTCCGTAGATATCCTTTGGACGTTAATAAGGTATAATACGTTAAATAATTTATGTATTATTTCGTATAAAGCTAGCAAGAAATTATTGTTAATACCCGGCAATACGCGGTATACGGTTAAGGAATAGGTAATTATAACGTTAAAAATGTTATAATTTTGCGATTAGGGGTTATTTATTATTATTATTAGTGATAAAGATCCGAAATTTATATTTGTACTATAAAACGAAATATTTAACGTTTTAGGTATTAAGTTACTTTTTTTATAACATATTATTTATAAACGGACGGATTATCCGTAAAGAAAAATTAAACCGTTAAAATCGTTACACATTTTTTATATAGTTACGGACTTTAACGTATTATAGACGAATATGATATCCGTTTTGTAATATTATTTAAATAATTCCCTAGCGATTATAATAGGTTAATTTTTTAACGAATTAATGTTCGGATTATAACTTAAATTAATTTTGGATATATTAAACGAGAAAAAAGGAACAGTGATTTCGGAAAATACGATAGATGTTGTACGAGAAAATTATTCTAGAAAAGCTACATAGATAATCGACTTCGCCAATATGCTTGCGAAAAAAAAGTACGATAACCGACATATCTAGACGGAATTTAAGAAAAACGAAATCGCATATTTTAGGCTGTATTAGGAATATTATTTACCTGGGTAATCTAAGCGGAAATAGTTGTTTATTCGAACCGGTTCTTTTAAGATTTTTAAGCGAATAAAAGATTAAGTATATAATCTGGATTTCTTTACTAGCTGGAAAGTTTATTTTGTCGTTTCGGTAGTACAGTTATACAGGCTAGAGCAAGAGAAAGATTTATTTAAACGAGGAACGGTTAAACCCGGCCCAGTGGCCGTAAAGGGTAACGTGTAAAAATGGGAGATCGACGGCCTCGTGGACCGACGAATTCGATAATACAGAAAAAACCTATCCGTTAAGTATTTCGTCAGATGGATAGGATATATAGCAAAGAATAACGAATAATGTTTTAAAAAGAATCTTTTTATAACCGTTAAAAAGCCGTTACCGAATATAAAATAAAGTATTTAATTAATTAGCTTATGGAATATCTGAAAAAAAGATTTAATCCGTTTTAACAATATTAAAGTAACGGATAACAAATACGTAATTGTACTTTTATTAACTTAAAAAGAGGAAAACCGAATAAAGGATAATTATTAACTTTCGTTACGTTTTTCCTACATATTTTATTAAAGTCGTTAAGTATTACGTTTTATTTGTTATTTAATCCTGTTAATAACTTTTTTTTATATTTGCCGTACTTAAATATTTGTTATTTTTCCGTTATCCTTAACTAATTTTACGTTATATTTATTTTATACCTTAAAGCTATTCGTACTTTCCTTAGAAATTTTTACGTTGTTAAAAAGTTGCACATCGTCGACATCAGAAATTTTCTAATTATAAAAGGGCAACTTTTACTAAAAATTTCCAGCCTTTTTTTCCTTTCTTTATCACCGCCGATTATTAATAACCTTTATATAAATCGGTGGTCGTTCGTAATCTTATACGTATTTTTAGCTATTTCTGACAAAAATTCCGCTTAATCTGTTACTTAAGGGTAATTAAGCAAATTATAATTCCGGTATAGCAGATAAAACAACCGGCTTTAATATTACTTCGAATTTTTAATTTTTTAATAATAAGGAAAACGAATAAATTAATCGCTTTAACGTACTTATATTTATAAACGATAACCATTTCCTTAAAGAAGACGTAACCGTGTAGACAAAATTGGATAAAATGATAGATTGCTACCTTAATTCCTAAGCTTCACTAAACCCATCCCTTTTGCAGGCGACTTCAGATTGCCTTGTCCCGCTCCTATCCACGTCGATTCTTGTCGAAATTCTGGACGGTCTTCGCAATCCGGAGCAGCCGGGCAAACCATCGCTCGTAGTTCTCCGTATACCGTTCCAAAATTTGAACGTCGAAGTTGTTAAGCGGGTTACTGTCTTCCTTTTCCAGTTTCGCCAATAGTTCCGTTATAATCGTTATATTCTTCGGCATATAATCTTGCAAAGATCGATTACCGTCACTTTTTCGAATTAAATCGTATCCGAAAATCAAAAGCCGGAATCGATCTTTTTAGGAAAGGTTTTTTAGGTCGACAGTAGTGTCGACAGTTTTAGCTCGTCCGAGAATTTGGTGGGAATTGTGTACCGTTAATGAAATAATTTCTGTAGAAATTCTGCGGTTCCGGATTACTGGTATCGTATATTCGGACTTGCGCGGCATATTATCTTGGGTAATTCGAAAAGGTGCTGTAGGAACGATCGAATGATAAGACTGGCAAAGGCTTGGAAAGATGCCAGCCTTTTATACGCAGTTAAGGTTTACCGTTAAAGTTTGCCTTCAAGGTTTATTTTTAAGGTTTATTTTTAAGGTTTATCTTTAAGGTTTCCTGTTAAGGTTTACCTTTAAGGTTTATTTTTAAGGTTTACCGTTAAGGTTTGCCTTTAAGGTTTATCTTTAAGGTTTACCGTTAAGGTTTACTTTTAAAGTTTATTTTTCAGGTTTATTGCGTAAAAGCTTAACATTTTCTGAGTTATATTATTTGACCCTGCCGAACCAGCCAGCGGGTATAAGGTTTATCAGGGTCGAAGCTTATCGGCAACCACGCATTCGGTTTCAAAGTAAGGCTTTATAGGACTAAGGTATCAATCTATTCTAACCGTGAAAACCATTGATCAGTTATCGTGTTCGAAGATATTGGGTATAATATCTATCGTGCAAATTATATCGTATAATAATTTTCTATGTATTTGGCGCAGCCTGGAAAATAAGGCTTAAACCCATTCGACCTTGCATAAACGATAACCTATTTATAATAATAAACGATAACTGGCTTAGTAATAACAATAACGATAAATAGGACAAAAATTTTTTAGTAATTAAAATAACGGCAAATCCGTCGAACCGGTTAATATGGTTATTATTATTAAAACAAACCTTCCGGCCGGAATCCAAAACAATATTATCGTTAAGGAAAGCGAAAATTTTTTTAATCTTTTAATCCGTTTAATATAATTATAAACCAAATACTTTTTACCGAAAAAACGGTTACCTTTAACGAAAGAACAGCTTAAAAAGACGATATTATTTTGCTTAATAACTAAGTTATTATCGACGATTTATCCAAGGACTTAGATAATAACTTTTATATTAAATAAATTAACCGAACCGCTATTTCGGACGAAAACCGTGCTAAGTTTAGCAAAACGGTAAATAACTTCGCAAAAAAATCGGCACCTACGGTTATTAATCGATTTAAGCTTAACATAACCGGCTATAACGGTAATAACAATAAGGATACGGATATCGGCCTGGACAGCTTTACCGATTTTAAGTAAAAGGGTATATTTTAATAAATACCGATACCTAATTTTTTAATATTAAACTAATAACAGTTAAGAAGTTAATTTTTACCGAAAAAAAGTTATTTTTAACCTAATAACTAAAATAAAACGTTAAAAAGCGATTTCCGTTTACTTCGACGCTTTTAACGGCTAAAAAAGCGAAACGTAAATTAACTAAAAGCATTGAGCAAAAGGTTATAGACGTAAATAACGAAAAGGATAAGGAATCCGATAGCTAGACCAAAGTAGAAACTTACCTTATACGTGTTCGCAAGAAGTGCGCTTACGATATCCGTTTAATGGCTAAAGTTACTAAGGAAATTAATAAGTTCGTCGCTAAGGACAGCATTAAAATTTATGCTGGATATTTTTACGTTAAATCGGTTAAGAATCGCATAAAACAGGTATATAACATATGGAAGTTTAAAAAGATTTATAATAGCAAACTGCCAGCTAAAACAGTTATTTAATTACTAGATTTTGCGACCCGAAGAGTTACTTACACGGTAGCATTAGCGGTTATTTCGTAAAAATGGAATACCTTAACTTGTACTAGATTATTTCTGATACCAAGAAAAGACCAGCTAACGTCGGCAACGATTTTGTTATGCATTCCGTTATCTTTTTACTTTAGAAAGATATTAATACCATTAATAAAAAGCTCGAAAAAAAGGCTTTTATAACGTTGGCAACGCCGCCCCTGTCGATACCGAAGTTATCTATAAGGCTATCGAGGTTAGAATTGATAATAAGATCGATAAAGCTATCCAGAATGTCGAGAAAAAGGTAGATTCAGCCGTTAAGGTTAATAAGAAATTTCCATCCGGTATCATTAGCAAGTTAACCGTTATCCAGCGCCGACTGGATATGATCGAAAACATTTTTTTGCAAAAGTAAATCTAACAGCAGCTATTCCAGGAAAATAGTTATGGATTTCGGATATTGCGTTAAAATTGTCGCATAGGATTTAAGCAGTGTACGCCTACCAGGACATGTAAAGGTTTTAAAATTTGCGGTTATTTTTACACATATAGGGATTAGGATGTTGGCGTTAATTTTTTTACCTTAATTAGTTACTTTAGACCATCTGGACGTATTCCTGGTTATGGTACCGTACGTTATACGGTTTCTTTTGGTATAAAGGGGGGATTTGTTAAGGGTTACAACAAACTGGGCATATCTGCCGGCTCCTTGTACCTATATACCTATATATCCCTACGTAATCTTCGATAACATACGAAATCTAGACTTTTACACCTTTATATAGTTATACGTATCTTACGCAGGGCTACTCGTAATACGTAAAGAACCTTAAGTCAACTGCTGATATATCTTACTAGTATTCCGTTATCTCTATTATCACCTAAGTAATCTTTAACACCTTATATATCGGACTTTTTACGTTTTCGCTTATTGCTGTTGTTATTTCGGCATTTTTGGAAGCCTTTATAATTGTTTCGTTTCGGCCCATACCCTGGGATTCTTTCTCGTAGCTAAAAGTTAATATCTTTAGTTTCTTTCTAATTAGGATTATTCTAATTAACGGGGTTTGCTGGAACCTTATGGAACGTTAGAAATGCTGCCTTAATGTTTCGTAATATGGACGGTACCTAGGTTATAACCCAATAATCCAGAAGGTTAGCAGCTACTTCCTAGTAACTAATTATACCGTTTTCGATTTTAGCCTTTTTTATCTTTTGGAAAGTTGTCGTCCATGCTTTAGTAATAGGAGCATTTTATAATTTATTCGTTTAAATTTTTCGCTGATTTCGAAACCTATTTCAATTTTTTTGATACTTTCGTTACGTATTAATTAAAAGCCTGCTATCGTATACCTTTCCTGATTCTGCTAGGTTGGCGTATACTCCCGCAAATCTTTTCCTGGAATAAAATTTATTTTTTAATCGTTTGAAAACATTAACTTTAAAACCCATTTCGTAAGGTCGTTAATGCTTTTGCGAAAAACTTCGTACTCTCGGTTTTCGTAAATATAGGTCGTAAAGTTCTAAATATAGGCTTATCTGCTTTCGGTTGTTATCTTAAGAGTATTTTTTGAATAATCCGTAAAATCGATTTCTTCGGCTTATATAATTTCTTCGGAAAAAGAATTAGCTGTTCGCGTCGTTATTTAACGAAGTCGTTTTTTCGGATAAAAGGTTATATCGGATTTGGTAGGTTTGATAGGCCATAGTTTATCCTGATCAGGATTAATATAATCTCAAATATCGAACGCGTACGCTTTAAATTGAAATTCGCCCTTAAAGCGATTCCAGTCCTTAGGTCCCTTATAAATAATGGAGGACGTCGACGGTGCGGTCGCTATTATAGCTATTAAGTATATAGATAATTGCTACTGATGTACAGCCTATATCGTCTCAGCAACAGCTAATCACTTAGTAATGCAAATTGAGCGATTGAAACTTTTAATTGTCAGATACAGGGGACATCAGTTGTGTTGTATTGGATAATCTAGCTGCCCGTGCTCTAAATCGCGCACTGCTGTTTTATGGGGTCTAGCCGCGGAACATATAAGTTCCGATCAGAGGGAGCTTTTCTGTATATGGAGTGCTAGCGCAACCCCTGCTAGCTGACACTACTAGCCTGCATCTGACCACTTACCTAAATGCTTCGAGTTCGACCCAAGAAAGGAGTATACTGGCCATGGTTCAAATGCACTAGCAGCCTAAGGATGGTACCATAAGAGGAATACAGTACCAGTTACTACCTGATCGCTAGCAACTGAGGGGGTGTGTCAGATAAGTAGCCCGACAAGCGTGCACTTATCAATTCAGTCTTTTGGTGCAGTGGCTAGCTGACAATATACGTTATATTTATGCCCTATCTATATCTTATCAAAGCTATGGTAACTAAGACCGATGCATCTATTAATACGACTACTGCAATTATAACCATCATCATTCCTGTAAAAGCATCCCATAAACCCATAGGTGCCATGATGCGTGCCCCAACACCTAGCAGTAAAATAATCAAGCACACAATAAAGGAGAGACTAAGCAGCACGTCGATTCTCACTAGATTGAAGACTTTCGAGCCAAGATTAACTTGCCGCCGAATCATCACTATTACAGTCATTGCCCACAAGAGGAACAGACTGGGGTAGATATAACCCATTTTACAAGACCTAGACGTCGGGAAAAATTATTATGTTTGTAATGGAGAGTGTGGGTGGAGTCATCACTGACCAAAGACACTGTTTGAGCGCGTTTTCGGAGCTGTTTGCAACAGCGACATCTAGAGGAAGGAGGAGGAAAATGGCACAAAACAAGTGCCTCGTAGGCCAGGGTCCCTTCCTCTGTCTTTGTGCGCACCAGTATCGAATGGATGGCTCAAACTCTGGACTAGTGATCTCAGATGAGTGAGGCTGTGGGTTGGTTGTAACTGATCGCCTAGTTGCCCCGACCCGTGCCAGTCTGTTATCGATGAGCATCTGATAATGGAGAATGAGCCAAAGCGTAACCTCAGGATGCGTGAGAGTCAGTCATACCTGCAGTTCCATTATTATGTCTTCCTGCCTCCTCGAATGACTATGTTGGAGATAAAGTGCCTCAAGACTGCCAGAGTCTGGGACAGATGCCTGGTCTATGAGCTCGATCGAGCTATTGCTGCTGTGCTTACGAGACGGGCGCTGCTTCTTTTTTGGGACCAGTGGCTCGTAGGGATCTGGCAGCCTCCAACGTGACGGTAGCAGCCATATCCAGGAGACGGCTATGTAAACGTAGATGAGGCTCGTAGGCAGCGCGATGCAGAATTCCAGAGTTGCCATTACCCTGACCTTTTCCCCCCAGTTTTCATATATCTGAAGTATTCGCTCGGCTGAGACGTCTGGGTACTTCTGTTGAACCGCGTTTAGGTCAACAGAAGCAGCAACGGCCTTTCTACCAAGTATGAGTAATGAAGTAGAGAGTGCCATAGCGCCAGCGCTGAAGAGGAGTAAGAGAGTTGCACTGCGGCGGGCATCGTATCGGTGGATAAAGACTGAACTGAAGTAAATTAAGGTATAGTAGAATGCGAAACTCGATAGGCATGCGGTGACGATTGTGGGCTTTACGTTCTGCGACCGTACAGAATAGCCAATCTCTTCTGAGGCCGATTCAGCATCCGATATGGCGCGATACATCACCCCCAACGAAAGGCAGAAAACCGCGAACGTCAGGCAGAATACAAATGGCCAACATCTGTTAAGGAGTGCCGTCCGCTTGTCTTGCGGATTCCAACAAGCCATTGAAGGACGAAGCTGAAGTGTTAGAATTTCAGACAGATAGATGGCCAGCTTTGCGATGGTACAACATCTGAAGATGTGGCCCTTTTTGCAAATTGGGGAGGTCTTTATACTTAAATATAGAAATAACAGTTTACCCTATGAGGTCACGGGACCCAGCGTTACGTCCGGAGTGACCCACATGTTGCGACGTGGGCGGCAATACTTAGCCGCCGAGCCCGACGCCTTTTCAATCAAACCAGATGAGTAAAATAATGGCGGAATCCCATGTACCATGATAAAGTAGTACGTTGGGCACGAGTTATCTATATCATTGCACATTATCGCGCCATAGAACTTTTCCAAGCAACGAATACTTTCCTGTTTAAAAGTTACCCGATATAGGGAGTCATACACAAGTGGCGGTCGGCGATGATGACGCGGTGTTCGAGATGCCAACGATTTAACGTCCAATCATTCACCAAGGGCACGTACCCGTACCGTGGATACCTCATCGTTGATGTGATACACTCTGCAATGTCGGGGTGTTCTTTCTGCGCCATGATACTCGAGCAACTGGTTCTAGTCGATAATCGGCCACTGATGAGATCTGAGCAAGGCACCTATTTGACTCGTTCGGTTAATCATATATTGAGACAGCCTCATCGGGCTTGGTTATCTTACGAGTGGTTCGAGGCACTGTTTTGGAATTTCGCGGAGCTCATCATACCTACTTGGATCCATCTCTCTGTGGAGAGGCGTGACGACCATGATATTGACGACGTAGAAGGATTGCACATCACCAGGTTGAGCGCGTGCATATGGTACAACTTTTTTTCCCCCTTGACGAGAGTGGGATCGAAGAAGAATACCATTCACATGAACGTGTCTGCAGATCGAGGTAAGTGCAGGACAACCTCGCAACCAGAGTCATGGGTGCGCTAACAGAACACACGCAGATAGTCCAGCACGCACGTCTCAGGACATAGTTGGAGAACTTAGGTCCGAAAGATACAACTGGACTGACACATACATGCGGTCAATTCGGAAGTGGCACGCCAACTGTAGAGAGTCCCATCCTATGTGCAACGAGACTCTATCGGGGACTGAAGCTTTTGACGTCGAGCAAGTGCCTCTCCCTGCTCGCTGTGTGGAAGTGTGTTATAACCTTTTGGACGACCCCCCATTAACATTTAAGCTGCGAGAGACAGGCGGACTCGCTGGCAAGTACATCACCCTCAGCCACCGATGGACAGTCGGCACTCCAAGTGAGAACACATTAAAAAGCAACTATCGATGTCGCACTGCCCAATGTTCCTGCATCCCACCTTGCATTTGGGAGACAGGACTGTTGTTCCGCGATGCTGGGCGCATTGCTTATCAACTTGGTGTGAAGTATATCTGGATCGATTCGTTATGCATTATACAAGACGATCGAGACGACTGGAACAGAGAATCAGTTCGTATGGCCGACTATTATCAACACTCATGGCTTACCATTGCTGCAACCACGATGGCTCCTGATGGCGGATTGTGCAAGGGCGTCGAGCTTGATCAACTTCCCAAGGTAACTCGACTACCATATCGCAACAAAAGCGGCCAGCAACAAGGATATTTTTATATCCAGCGTCCAGGCGTGGCGGCACTGGCCCAGGAGTACCGACAATGCATCAGTCAAAGTGAGCTTCTAACACGCGGCTGGGTATACCAGGAATGGGTGCTTAGCCGTCGCCTTCTGACCTTTTCGAACGCTGGAGTGTTTGTTCAGTGCCAAGTTGGCAGGCCGCACTTACTCACGGACGGCGAGGTTGAAGACTTTACTGGAGACGCAGAACCTGAATTATCTGTGGAGAACCCATTGTATTTAAAACTCCAGCTGAACAAGTCATCCGGGAAAGACATTACGAAAACGTGGGAGCGTGTTGTCGAGACCTTTTCATCCCTCGAGCTCAGTGAACTGCGAAGCGATCGTCTCGTAGCACTCGCGGGTGTAGCGAAGGAGTTCAGGCGAGGCATTGAAGCATCCGAGTACACCATACGTGACGAGGACAGACTGATCCACAATCCCAACCGTTATGCGTGTGGTCTATGGACACAGGACATTCACGGGTTGTTGTGGGAGCAGTACGAACCTGGTCCACGCCGCCGCGTTAATGGCATCCCAACATGGTCATGGGCATCGATTGCAAGCTGCCGGCCCAGTGATAGTCGTGGCGATGGAGCGCTGATAAGTGCGAAGATAAAATGGGAAAGGAAGGTGAACTCCAGAAGCGAGTCAGTGGAAGAAGCTCTGGCCGAAAACAGCCGGTTGGAGAGATTCGGCAAGTGGGTTGTGGACAAATGGTACGCCCCCACCGTGGCGCTTGTGTCCAGCATCGAACGAGCTATTGCAATTCCCGTTGACCAATATTGGAACCCGCAGTTCGCCGTTCGAGGCTATATCCCGGGTGATGCATATGGTAATGACAATCGTTTCGTTATGCTGGATGTGCGTGGGAGAATGCAAAAGGTCCTAATCCACACACATTTTGCCAGCCGGAACGATCGGGACTTAGCGGCTACGCTAACCGATCACAACCAGGACTTCGGTAGAGAGTGCTGGCGAAGGGTTAATACTCCCGAGAACACTACAATCATTGAGGGTTGGGCCTCCCTAGAGCATCCCGATTATCAGACCGATGAGGATTGTTGGTTAAGTGGCGCAGTTTACGCGCTATTTATAGAAACAGTGTCGAAAGTAGGCGCCGGCTTTGGACTCGGCAACTTGATGGGTTCTCATACTGTTTTCAAGGTGCTTTTAGTAAAGAGGAAGAATGTCATAGGATATAGGAACTGCTACGAGAGGGTGGGGGTTGGAAGACTCTTTGGCAATAACGTCGAATCATTATATAAGCAGGCCAATATAGGTAACATATGGTTAGTAAAGGCAGTTATGTAAACGTCGGCTAATAAAAAACGGTATGATTGATGTCGCAGAATAGGGGTTGCTAGCTTAGTCATCAAGCCCCAAGGACCTATAGGCACCCCACAACAACGTTTGTGGGGCTCCTACAAGTATATATAGAGCTTTCTAGTTATTGCTCCCTAGAGCACGAACGATCTATGATACTTATTACTTTTTACTCTTTATGATATTTTTTCCGCGATTAGCTTAATTATAACAGTTATAAGCCCGGTACTTTAGCTGCGTAAGATAGGTGCAGTTAAGCTGATCGTAACTTTTTTTTTATTGATTTATATTACCATATTGCTTTTAATATATCCGACGATCCTATTTTTAAAGATGTAATTTTTAAAGATTACTTTAATTACTTTAATTGGTTTTTATTTTTGCGTTTTAACGCTTTTTTGCGCGGCGTTTAGCATTTTATAAACCTAGATATACCCGACGTTAATTGTTTTACGGGCTTTTAGAAGTTTTTTACGTTTAAGGAGTATACCGAAAAAACTAACGATCGATTAAGGAAGTAATATACGGAATCCTTAATTGCATAGTAAGATATTTATGATAATTCCGATTAACGTAACTTTGCGCTTTAAGTTTTTAAAGAATTAAAGGTTGCAGATTTGAAAAAATAATATGAGATAAATTTTAGGCGTTTTGTAAAAGATATCCGAAAACGTTACGAGAAGCTTTTAAAATCGACGCCAAATATATTAATATTTAGACGTGGATTAACGTAACGGTAAAAAGCTAGATTTTTAGGAACGTTTAAGTTATTTTAGTTATTTAAAGAAAAATTACGATTTAGGATTTGTTTAAAAAGTTAAGGGATTAATTCGCCCTTTTTGATTTAAGTATTATTACGACGGTGCGCGAGGAATACCGTAAAGTTTTACGTTTAACCGAGGTGGGCTATATAAAGTTTGATTAATGGTATCGAACCTGGTTTTCCGTTTATATTTAGGCGAAGGTATATAACCTTTAGGAAATTAAGGGACCGTTTGTAGTAAAGGATTTTTTAAACGTTATAACGAAACGTTTCGTATTAGATTAAGGGTAAAAGGAGCTTTTTAATTTTATTCGGGATAATTCGTTTAATAGGTTTATTATAAATCTAAAAGAATTAAACGTTTAGTTTTCGGCTATATGTTATAAAAATAAGTTACGGGCCGAAATTAAAAATCCCGGAATTTTCGTAACGTTAACGTAGGGATCGTTTTCCGAATCAGGATTATCGCTTTATTTAGGTAAAAAAAAATTTTCGTTAAAAACGTTTAGGAATAAAGGTAACGGTAATAAATATCCTTGTTTTGTTACGTTAAATAAGACCTATCGATAAAATTTAATTAATTGTATTATTTTGCGTTTTGTAATTACGGGGGTAATTATTTGAAAAATCCGTTACGTTAACCTTAAGGAGCAAAAAAGGATATACGAATATTTTAAATAAAGTAAGTAAAAAAAGTTTTGCGATAATTTTTAAAAGTTCCTTAAGTAAAGGGAATTAATCCGTAAAGTTATAAAATAATTAGCGGTTAATATTAATATTAATATCTAGTTCGGTAACGTTATTACGGCATTTATCGACCTTTATATTTTAAATGTTTTTAATTTTATTTTAAGGATTTATATTATTATTTATTTTAGTAAATATCCTTTATTATAGTTTATCTTAATCGATAATTGTAAAGTTAAGCATTTAGTAAATATCCGAAACTTGTTTATTTTTGGCTTTTTTATCCCTGATTTTATAAAGAAAATAGTGGAAATTGGAACGTCGGCGATACCGATTAATGGCAAAAGGTAAAAGGTAATTAAAGGAATATTATTTGAAGCTTTTGGAAAGCTAAAATATGATTTTATCCTTAACGATATGGTGGTAATAAATGGTTTTTACGTTAATATCGTTTCGAAAACTTTGTTTTGTAAAGTTGGGATTTGGTATTACGGGTTAGATTATTTTTTTAAGAAGAAAGAGATTATTAAAAGTATTATTTTTGCGAAGTTTATTTAAATATATAATTTAACTTTCTTTAAATATAATCCGTTATTCTTTTATTCGAGAGTTTTATTAGTAATTTCGTAAAACCCGGTAAACGTTTTAATGTTTTTAACGATTAGTAAAAAGAAGGAAAGGAAGCCGTAAAAGCGATCGAAGGATTATTTACGCTTTCGTAATAGAATAAAGGGTTTTTGGTACTTTAGGTTTGGGCATTTAGGATTTATGGCATTAAGATCGTTCATTAAAAACGTTAAGAACGTTGTAATTAAAGGGATAGCGCGTTTGAAATATGAGATATATGTTCGCGTATACGCTTTTTAAGTGATTTCCAGGCGTACGTTCGAAAGCCGAGCTTTTAAACTTTTTTAGCGTATTTTGTAAAATCATTTCGATTATCCTTTAGGGTATAATAGTTTTAACTAGCTTTTAGAAATTAAATACAAATATAATGGGAAGCTTTTTGCTTTTTTAACAGCCGATCGTATATAAGAAATAACGTTCCGTATTATTAGGGATTTCGAATATTAGGTCCGTAAGTAATATAGGTTCCTTATTTGTAAAATTAAATGGAATAATAATATTGGAACGATCGCGATAAACGGATTTATAACTTATTAAGTATGGTATATAAAGGAAAAAATCGAGCTTAAAACTTTTTTTTATATATTAAAGAACTTATAAAAAGGAGCAAGCGAGCAGGTTAAAAGTTGATTAATAAAGCTTTTAAACTAAGGTTAGAAGCAAATTTTTTTAAGGATTTATGGCCAAAAGCGGTAAAAGCAGTTGTATGGTTTTATAATATAAGCCCGAGTTATGCGTACGATTTGCTTTCCCTTAATAAGGTGCTCGTTCGCTGGTTTAAGCAGTATTTCCGCTGGTATAATCCCGTTATTATGAACGCGATTACGGTAGACCTGAGATCCGATTAATTTAGAATTTTCGTATATGGCGTACGAGTGTATCCGTTAATAAAAAATCGAAAAGTTGGAAAAAAAAGGCGAGTACAGAAAGTGGAACCGAAAGTTTATACTAGTTATTTAGTAAAATACCAAATTTTTAATATTTACCGAATATGGATACCGAAGTTCCGCTAGGTTATTATTACGCGTAACGTTATATTCGATAAAGATATTTTTTATTAGTTAAAGAAAGAAAAAAGAAAGCGTTCGTTTTAATTATAAGCCGGAAATTCGTAAAAAAGTTATATATTTCCGAAAATTTGACAAAAAAGGATCCAGTTTTTGATATGTTTAACGCGTAGGATAGTTTTTATATTAATTATAGCATTTTAAAAACCGCCAAAAGTTCTGCTTCCGATAAAGATTTAACGGGTGGTTAACCGGAAAGTTAGAATTTAAGGGTAAAGGAGCTTTTAGATAAGGTTAAAATTGATTGTAAATTTTTCCAGTTGTTTATTAGAAAAATTAAATTTACAGAATTTCCGTAAGCTAATAACGAGGATAAAGGTACGAAAAAAGCTTTCCGGGAAGTGCATTTAATGGGATTTATAATTAAATCAGCTTATTCGCCTTTATCTAAAATTAAATTCGGAATTCCAATAAGTAAGGAACCGCCCGGTAATTAACAAGATTTTGCCCTATATGTTCTTAAGCTTAAAAAAATAAAAATAAAAAAACCGTAAGTATTTATTCGCAAAAATAAAAAGTTACGAAAACGGGAAAATCTTAATGATACCGAAAACGGTAACGTATAATCGGTAAACGTTACCGTAATTTATAGAAGTAACGAAATATGCTTAATTTTAAATCGAAACTAGGAGGAAATTATTTACCTGTTTCCGTTATTATAGCATATAGCAGAATAGGAATATAAGGAACTATATATTTTCCATGCAGTAATTATGGCAAAAGCGTTATAGAAAAACGTTAAGCGGTTTAACGTTATACCTAACAAAACTAAGATTTATAAGGATTAGTTAAAAGCTAAGCCGCCGAAGTACTGGAATGATTTCGAAAAATACCTTTTAGGCGAAGCCTTTAAGGAGAATGCCAGAAAAAAGATTTATACATTTATAAAGCGCGGGATATAAAAGAAAATACCAATTATATAAGCTAAATCCAAGCTAATCCCCTTAAAATAAGTATTTATATATAAATTCGATAGAAATGATTAACTAGAACGTTATAAATTACGTATTTACATACGTAACGATTTTTAAAAAGCCGATTCAATTATTAGCATATATGTTGCTACGTTTGCAGCTAGGTTTTTCAGAACTGCTATAGTTATAGCTGCTAAAAAGGACCTGGAAATCCGTTAGTACGATATAAAAATAACGTTTTTAAACGCTTTCCGGAAAGGATACGCCTTAATAACTTGCGTTTTTTTAGACGGCTTTAAAAAAAGCGGTATATATACGGAAATCGAAAAAGCCTTATATAGTGTTACGGCGCTGATCGTCTCTAGGGGCTGGGTAAAGTATTCTGTTGTTGCACGGAGGAAAAAGAAGGAAATTATCTTAAAAACGCGGAGCGCCTATACCTATATAGCGTTATAGCTGCTTAGCTAAGCCGTAACGTTGGTACCGTAACAATAGTTCTCCTTTTTTAAGGTAGTTATCTTTAACTGCCTATAAGAAAAAAAAACTGCATAATACAAGCCGCTTTATCCCGGGTTCGAACCGTAAGCCTTCCGCAACGTATTTGGCAGGCTTAGTACGTTATATAGACGGCGTTATGCGCGCGTTATGCAGGCGTTGTATGGCCGTTGCCGGGGTGCCGCACCAAAATACGGGGTACGACGCCGGCTCTGGGGACGGGATAATAATATCGCTACGCCGTAAGCGTTATTAATACGTATAAAAATTCTGCTACGGTCCTTTATTTCCCCCGTAATATAAATACCAAACTTCCCTTTAAATTTTTCCTATTCCTTTTTTTATTCCTTTAAAGTCGTTATATTATAACGCTTATTTTCCGTTTTTTTTTTCCGTTACCTTCTTATCGTTTTTAATTACCGCTTTATACCGCTTTTTCGTTTTTATTGCAATATTTTCTCGACTTAACGTTATTTACGCCGCACCCGTACGCGCTAAACGTCCCTGTATAATATATTTCCGTTATATTATCCTTAATTACGACCCCGACGAAAGTTATATACCGGTATTCCGTTACCGTTTCGCGTCCGCCGTTATTAATAAATACATACTTTACATTAAACGCCGTAAGGCCTGCTAGATTATAAATCTTAACGCGTCGCAATATTAACTTTATGCTACTGTAACATATTCGTTTCGCTAATTGTACGATATTTAATTAACAAAAAGCATTTAAAATAACTTTTTAAACCTTAAAATCTTACTTAAATAAGTTAACTTTTACTTTAATATCGATTGCAATATTAATAATAACGTTATCCTCGACGCCGACGGCGACGAAATTTACGAACATAACGATAACTTCCGTTTTAAAGTTTATAACGCAATTTTCCGCCTATATACCGTTTTCGAAACGGTTAAAAAAAATATACCGTTTCGTTTTCGGTACAACGGGTACCAAAAAAAAGTTAATTTCGTTTTATAATCCCGGTTACGCCATTAATATCCCTTTTAAAAAAACATTACCGATTATCCCGTTTAAGTAGCTACCCGCCGTGCTTTTATGCAAGTATATTACCTCCGCCTTATTAATAACGCCGTAAATACATCGCAAATCGTACGTTACGATACCGTATTATTAACGTAACATTATTAAACCGACGTTTAAATTAATTCCTAAAAGAAAAAAATCGAATACCGTCTAGTATCCGGTAACGAAAGTTACCAGCTATAAGCTTTAGCTAAACGCGTTTCTAAGAACGAAATATCCGTTACGGTTACTTTAAGTCTGGGTTTTACCTAGGCGGCCGCCGAAATGGCAATATTTTCCTTACGCCTTAATAACTTTTAATTATTTCCGAAGTATCGATATACCGTATTTCTTTTTATAATTAAGTTATGCGGCCATTACGTAATCGTTATTCTGGCATACTGTTATTTTGCCGCCTTAGCTGTAATTCCGATATCTGTAATATTAGTAAAATTCGTATTCGTAATTTTTTTTTTTTTTTTATAATCTAACAATCTATAATACTTATTATAATATCGCCGCGGCGTCGGCTTAATTAAGCCTTTTTACCTTTATTCCGCCCTTTCTGCGTTATTTACGTATTAACGCCTTATATTTTACTTTCCGTATCTACTTTGGCCATTTTTAGTAACTCCCTGCAAAAGTTTAAATTAATAAAAAGGTTTTAGCTTACTAAAATTATTCCTATAAAATTTTGCTATGTCGAAATCGTAACCTTAGAAATTTTCAGCCGGTTCCCAAATAAGGCGGTATAGGTATAACCATTTAACCTTGTACTAAAGGCCTTATCGGGAATTTTTAAAACTTAGAATTTTTTCAAAATATTATTTAACGTTTCTTTAACTTTTATTATTCGAATCAATAATGCTTTCCATACGTATATCCCATTTTTCGTTAACGCTTTCCTGGCCTGGAAACCTTAATTTATAGCGCTGGACTAAAAAGGTATAAAAAATTGAGAATAATTTGTAATACGTTAAAAACCGTACGGTAACGGCCCGGGAATATACCTCGGTAATAGCGAATAAGTTTATCCATTTATCGCTAAGCTTATCGCTAAATTTGCCAAATTTTATATAGCGTATATTTACCTATATGTATTTCTTTTCGATAAACGTACCGGCGTCGGAACGGTATCGGTTTGTTTACTTTATATATCGGTTTTATAATTCCGTTATTAAAGTTTTAACCTTTTTAAAAATTCGTTTTAACTTATCTGCATAATATATTGCGTTATTATATTCGTTTTATTACGTTACCGTTTTAAGGGCGTTCGCCGGACGTAACGGTTCCGTACTTATAATAAGGTAAAAACCGTAATTTGCGAAAAAAGGCGATACGTTAATAATCTCCGATACGTAGTAATTATTAACGAATTTAACTAAAAGGAATTAATTTACTTAATCGTTTTAATAAAAAAAGTAATAATTCCGGAAATATTATTTTATTACTACATTAATTACCTTGGTTTGGCCGTCGGTTTATAAGTAATACGCTATTAAAGTTCGAAGCGTAATATTTAAACGTCGGCTTAATTTTTTCCAAAACATAAAAACGAACTACGTATCCCGATCGGATATTATCGTAACCGGAATACCATATAAGCAGTATATACTAAAAACAAAAGCGTTAATAAAACTTTTCGCAAACATATCCGTTATAAATACAAAGTAACGCATTTTCGTAAGGCGGTCGACGATCACAAGGACGTATTCATAAATATACCCGAACCTTTTATAAAAAAAAAGGGGCCGACGTAATTTACCGATATATCGTTTTACGGGCGAAACGGTACCGGTAAAAAATCGAAGAAACCTGCTGGCGACGTCCCAAATGCCTTAATACGATAATAAAGATAATAACTTTATACGAACGTAATTATATCCCGGGATAAACGTAACCAATAATAATTCCGCCGTAACAAATCGTACGTTTTAAAACGTCTAAGGTAACTTATAAGCGCTGCGCTATAGTTACGGTAAATTATTTAAAGTTTAAAAACGTCGTTATTAAATATAAATAACCTATTTCGGACGTAAATATGCTTTTATACGGCTTTGCAGTCAGCTTTTACGGCCTTAAACGTTTTGTAAATGCTCTATTTAAAATGCCTGCAATCCGGGTTCGTTAACGCTATTAAAATATCGTTAACTAGCGTTAACGACTTATAAGCATCGTCGATTAATACGTTTATCGGTTAATTAATATTAATCGTATACGCCTTTAAAAAAGGTACCTACCGATCGGATAAAAGCATCGTCCTATATCGGTACGCCACCTTATCGTCGGCTGTACTATTACGATCCGCCGGCTACGCGCCAAATTAACGAAATAAAGCGTCCGGGATTATAACTTTCGCTTTTAACTTATAAACTATTTAAAATCGGAAATCGTTAAAAAATTCGGATTAACGAACTTAACGTTAATTTAAAAGCTTTGTAATAACGAAATACTAAAGGTTTTTATAATTAATAATAACCTTTATAAGTTTTTCGGTCCCTTATAATTCCGGACGTTATTTTTCGAATGCTTTAATAATAATGTAACGAACCTGTCGTACAACCACCTGGAAGTA
This sequence comes from Monosporascus sp. mg162, assembly GCA_004155945.1. NCBI lineage: Eukaryota > Fungi > Ascomycota > Sordariomycetes > Xylariales > Monosporascus > Monosporascus sp. mg162. Next base: position 22,399 of record QJNY01000419.1, on the reverse strand, counting down.
TGATCGGTATCCGAAAAGAGTTCTTGATTTGCAGGTAACAATAAGGCGAAGAATAATTCAATAGTTTGTTCGTTAAAGAGATTTGCGGACTTTTCCCTTAATCGAAGAACGATACCTTTGATTGAAAACTTAGATTAATAGCTAGGGAGCGAAATTAAGTAGGTGTTATTTATAAGGAAACATGGAAGTCTTATATGTCTTTTCCCTTTAATATGTCTTCCGTCTGGTTTTTGTAATATCTTTATGGTATCTTTATGGTATTTCTGTAATATTTCTATAGGCTCCGTAAAGACCATTTTTGGTACCGAAGTTTACCCGACCCGAGGTTATTTCTCTTTTGGTTTCCTGCAGATAACGGAAGATCTTAATCCGTAATACCATTCCTTTCCTTTCAAGATTTTTGTCTTTAAAGATAAAATAAATACGTCTTTTTCGCTTTTTGTTTTTTTGGACCATTAGTTCCTAATTAACATTATATCAGGTTTACTACGAAAACGCCTTAAATCCTTTACTGAAAGTCGAAAAAATTTAGTTTTTTTTATTTTAAATTTTAAATACCTAATTATGCCTTATAAACGTTACAAAGATTTAAAACTGAAATGTAAAATGGTTAAAGGGCGAAAAAGGTATTAATATTGTTATAAAGCTAATATGCTTTATAAGGTTATTAACATTTCTTTAAAGTCGTTATAAAACATCTGGTCCGAAAAAGCGCGGATTAATCGTAAAAAGCGGGTCGCCGAAGAAGTACTGTTGAATTTGCAGTAATTACAAATAAAAACTATGGTTAAGTTAATTAGGTTAAACCGTTAATAAGATTTTTTATAACGTCGGGATATAAAAATAATTCGTTACGGGTTTCGTTCCGTAAACGAATTAAAAAAACAAAAAAAATTAAATAAGGAAAAAGAAAAAATGGAATAACGTCGTATGGAAATAAAATAAGCGTAGCTTGCTTTAGAAATAGATACTACGGCGGAAACCTTTATTCTTTTCGATTAAAACGGCTTAAAGTTAAACCTGGATATAAGGCCGTTATCGCCTGCGACCTTGGCCGCATTAAAGTCGGTCGGTTAGGATTTTGCCGGTAAAACGTTTTAACCAAGTTTTTCGCGTTTATTAAATACTTAAAAAGTTTCCAAGTATTTTTTTCGTATAGGTAATCCTTTTATTTGATCAAATATTGGACCTTGTTTTTAATTACCTTGGAATTTAATATTCGTTTAATTTCGTATTTATCGTCGTTTTTTCCAACTTTTAAACTGGTTTCCAACGGCGCATTTTTAAATACTAGTTTAAATAAAGAAATATGGAAAATAGGGTATATCCTTATTATTTTAAATAATAACAGTCGGTAATTAATTCTGGAAATAATTTTATCGATTTTAAACGGATTAAACTTTTTAAAGTCGAACTTATTACTGGGTTTTTTTGTTTTAATTTAAGAAATGTTCGAAATTACGTTTTGTTTTTGGCGTAATAAGTAAACTTTATTTTTTTCGATAAAATTAATTTTTTAATTTTTTTATTGTAATATTAGGTTATCTTTTATTAAATGAATCGTAATTTATTTTGTAAGCGGATTTGTATTATTTGGATTTTAATTGCTACCGTTTCTGCTCGAAAAACTTTCGCGGTTAACTTTAAAGCTTCGTTTAATAGTTATTCTGGCCGTTAAGTTTCTGCTTAGTAACTATATACCGTTATATAAGGAAAAATATTTATATCTTTATTGGTAAAGGTATTATAAATTATTTAAATTAATGAAAAAAGTTTAATTTAATTATTTTGCTAGTAATTAATATAACTTTTTAAATATTGCTTTAACGTTTAATTTAAACGTTTTATTTGTTTATTTATTTATAAATAATATGCTGTCGAGAATTTAAACTTAATACTTATTTACTTAAAAAAGTTAATACTAAACTTTAATGTAAAAAATTTATCCTTATTTAAGATAAATTTTTTTAATATCCTATACTTATCGAAATAATATCGGATAAAAACGTAAACCAATTATTTTGCCGTTACGTTTCCTTTAAAAAGTAAAAAATACCTATATTTGGTAAGTCTGTTAACGATTACCTATATTTTATTATATTAAATTTTAATAACGGGATTTTTTGATAAGGATAAACCGGTAATAAAATCTTAAGTAATAATATTTCAAGTTTTTTTTGGAATATTTATAAGCTGTAAAAGTTTATAAGGCTTATATCGGGCTGTTTTTACTTTATTGCAAATATTGCAATCCTTAACTACTTATTTGATAATTCGTTAAAGTCCTGGAAAATCGTATTTTTCCTATAATCGTTTAATGGTTTTGAAAATATCTTAATATTTATATAACGGATTTTTATAAAATTTCTTAACGAATTGCTTTTATTGGTTTCGAGGGATATAAATTTTGTTATGGTACAATAGTTAGTTTTTAGGTTATCTATTTAATTGTTGCACTTTTTTTTGCTTTTCTTTATTATAGGAATTTCGGAATTCCGTTAAAAGTTTTAAAATAAATTACTTTAATATTTTATATAACCGTAAAGTACCGTCCTTAATTTATTACAACATTTGCATTCGACGTTTCGGAACTTTAAAATCGTAATTTCCTTTACGATTTAAAATATTTACTTAAATATTTTTTTTTTCCTTAATATAATAAATTCGGAAATTATATTTCGATAAAAAAATTATTTAAGTTTTGTAACGTTTATTTAATTTTTAAATCGTTATAAACCGGGTAAAGTTTTTATAATTTAAATAAATATTAAAAAGTTTTTTAATTCCGTTAAAAAAAAAAATATTTCTTAAAAGCGTTAATAATCACTAGCAGCTTTTTATCGTAGATTTTATATCGGAATTTTACGTTTCGAAAGGCCTTAAAATAATAAGCTACTAAATACCATTTTTTATTATTTTCTTATTGCTTTAAAATTACGCTTAAGACATAATTTAAAACGTTTATCTTTAGGTATTTCTTTTTATCGGCATTAAGCAATCTTATTATTAGCGTTTTAATAACCTCGTTTTTAAATAATTAAAAAGCTTTTTTAATTTTTTTTAAAAGTTCGAATTTTTTTTTTACATATTTTTTAATAATAAGTTTCGTTAAAGGTTTAACAATATTTTTATATCTTTTAATTAAGTTACGTACGTAATCCGTAAATCCTAAGATTTGCCGGATATCGGTAACGGTTGCCTTATTAAAAATAGGCTAATTTTTAACTGCTTTTAATTTGGAATTTTAAATTTAAATTTAACCGGAAATAAAGGTAAATCCTAAATAATTTAGCTTTTACGTATATTATACAATTTTAACAGGATTAATTCGGATATTTGCTTTATTTAAAGCTTTAAAAATTTTAAAAATATACTTTTTATATTTTTCCAGCGTTTCTAAATAAATAAGGATGTCGTCGAGGTAAACAAAAATATATTTATTTAGGAATTTTTTAAATATAGTTATAATTAAGCGTTAAAAATTAATAAAGGCGTTAATAAATCCTAAAGGTATAATTCGATATTCGTAATGCCCGTATATCGTTCGAAAAGTAATTTTCCATTTTTTTCCTTTTGCTATTTTAATACGGTAATACCCGTTTCGAAAGTTTACCGCAATAAATTATTTGGCTTTACTTACGTTTTCCTTTAAGGTATTTATTAAGGTTAAAGGATATCCGTTCTTAATAGTAATATCGTTCAACTGTCGATAGTCGACTACGCGTCGATAAATCAGATCTTTATCTTAATCGATTTTCTGCTTGCTATCCTTAATTTTAGGTACTATAAGTATAAGGTATCTTACGGGAAATTCGGATAGTTAAATAAAATCTTTCTTTAAGTTTAACTGGATACTTTTTTATAAGGCCTTTACCTTTTTTGGATTTATGTAATAAATTTTATAAAGCTTAAAATAATATCTTTTTTTAATAAGTATGCGATAATTTTATTATCCGTATAAAGGCAATTCGTAATTTTTTTTGTCCTTAAAAAGTTATTCGTAACGTTGGTATTTTAAAGGTATAATATTAGCAAAGTTTGATACTTTAGCTTTTCGGATTATGTAGCAGATTTTTTTTTTACCTTTTTTTAAAAGGAGTTAATTAATAATTCCAAGAAAGCTAGCGAATTTTCCAGTTAATTAACGGGTTGCTGGAGTTAAGTTACGGCATTCCCAGAATAACATTATAGCTTAAAATGTCGGCGATATCCAAAGTAAAATACTTTTGGTACCCTTAAATCCATATTGGAAGTTTTTCAGTTTTTTTAAAAACTCGTTTATTATCGTATTAGGAAAAACTTCCATTAACTGTCCGTAATTTGTAAAACTTTAGCTTATACCTTTAAAAAATGTAATATTTTTCGGTTACGGCTGGCGAAATAAAGTTGCCTTTTGCTTTAAAGTTAATTATAGCTTTAAAAGTTTGACTTTAGTACTGGATAAGAATTTCGATTTGGTTTCGTAATCTTTTTTTTGCCTTACATAAGGTTTTAATTCGTAAAGTTCCTCGATACCTTAATTTCGAAAACCTTTGCCGTTTTTTAACTTCGTAATTTTGTTCGTTAAAAGGCGTTTTTATTCGCAGGTTTTCTTAATTGCGTATTTGGTATATTTGTTGTTTATATAAGTATATTACTTTCGTTGGTTAATTTGGTATTTTATTTTAGTAATTTTTACCTTTAACGTTTAAAAAGGCTTCCGATCCGAAGTTGAAATTTTTATAGGGCTTGCTTCCATATCCAGAAGTTCATGCATTAAGTACAGCATGGGGGTATAGCATAAGTAACCTTAAGTAATAGCTTTTCGGCTTTGATCCGAATCGGGGTGCAAATAATAAGATCGAGGGTATTCGGGCTATCGGGGAATTTCGATATATCTGTAATTATTATTAAGCTTTGTAAGGGTTTTTTCGTTCCAACCGGGCTAATAATTGTTATCTTTCTTTGCTCGAAGGTAAATTAAATAATCGTTATCGTTATAAGCCGAAAAATGGAGAAGTCCGTGCTTATTAACAGAGTTTCGTTTAAGGGCTTCGGTTTTGAAATATATTACCCGTTTTGGGGGTTCGTTGGATTTAAGGGTTTTCTGCCCGTAGTTGCTAAATTCTGGGCGCATTTAGTTATATTCGTGGTATATTTCGCACTTTTATACATCTAAATAATATTCGTATTTTAGCCCTATGGCTACCTTAGAAGCTGGTTATCCGGGATAATACTTGCAGGCTTTAGCTATTTAATCTTGGCAAATCGGGCAACGTTCGTATTCTGGGTCGCCGTTTGGTTTATAGTGGGTCGTCGCGATGGTATATTCCTACTGGAAAAAAGTAGAATTAATTTCCTTTTTTTTTTCGCTTTTACTGTTTGTTTCTTTTTCGGCCGTTCGGGCCTTTTTTTAAGAAATCCTTCTTTTTCTGGAATTCCTTTTAGCTAGGAAACGACATTCGTTCTTATAATAGCCTTTCTTGCTATAATTAAAGTATTTAATATTCGACTTATCCTTTTTGGGCTTCTTAAAAATGGTATTTGCTTCTTTTTAAGTTTTATCCTTGTTTTTGCTTTTTTAGTATTTGTTACTGGAGTTTCGATCGTCCCTTTTTCTATCGGATCTTTTTTTCTTTAAGTGCTTCTTAAAGGTACGTCGATCGGCAATAATGGTTTTGTTAATATAATCCTGGAAGGGGCCAGTTTTGGGCATTTTATATACCTTATCCTTAATTTATAATTTTAAGCCGTTATAAAAGAGATAAAACAATACGCTTTTCGGGAAATTGGAAATTGATATAAGGCGATTAAATTTAATTGCATATTCGGCTGCTAACTTGGTTTGCTGGAAAAGGTGCAACTATTCGACCGCATGTTATTTTCTATCGGAATTTCCAAATAAAGTTCGCATTTTTTCCTTAAAATGTTCATAGTTGCCGAAAACATAGTTAATTAAGTCGGAAAATTGGTTAAGGTAGTTTATAAGGTAATCGTTTATAATAAATTCGGATTATAAAAGAACTTTTCCGGTAAATAGCTGAAAAATAGCTATTCCCTTTTAATAATCTTCCGTTAGAAAATTTTTATAAAACTTAAGGTAAAGTTTAACCTGGATTAAGAATCCTTTTATATCTGTGGTACCGTCGTAAGGTTTTAGGGGGGTTAGCTTATAGCCTTTAATCTTTGGCATTCTATGATAAGCAAAAGGTAAAACAGTACTTTCGCAAAATTAATTTGCGCCAAATAAAGGTAATATCGAAAACCTTTGCTGTCGAACGAATCTGGCATTTTCCCTTTTTACCGCCTGAAGTTTAGTTATTAAGGTACGCAGCTTGTCGTTAATCGTAAGTTCTTTTTCTTTGTCTTTCGGGCTATCGGATTCCTTTTTTTCTTTTGGTTCGTTTTTTTAAACCTTAATGGTTTCCTTGGGAATCGGGGAAGATTGTTATAAAAAAGAAAAAGGTTTTCTTTAAGACCGAATAATAAAGGGGGCCATATTGCCGATTAAAGAATTAAAAAAAGGACTTTTTTAATAAGGGGTAAAATATTTTAATCTAGATATTAATCGCTTGCTAATAAGGGCGATCGGATATATCGTTTGTTTTCTAAATGCCGTTTTATAATATCGTTTTTACTGGGTTTAGGAAAGTTTGTACTTAACTAGGCCTTGAACCATTCGTCGATTATTAATTAAGGAGTTATCAAAATGTAACGAACCTGTCGCATAACTACCTAGAAATGTAATTAATATCCGAAAAAGGTTTTTGATTTGTAAGTAACAATAGGGCAAAAAATAATTTAATAGTTTATTCGTTAAAAAGATTTACGGACTTTTCCCTTAATCGAAAAACGATACCTTTAATTAAAAACTTAGATTAATAACTAAGGAGCGAAATTAAGTAGGTGCTATTTACAAGGAAACATGGAAGTTTTATATGTCTTTTCCCTTTAGTATATCCTCCGTTTGGTTTCTGTAATATCTTTATGGTGTCTTTGTAATATCTCTATGGTATCTCTGTAGGCTTCGCAAAAACCATTCTTGGCACCGAAGTTTACCCGACCCGAGGTCATTCCCCTTTTGGTTTCCCGCAGACAACGGGAGATCTTAATCCGTAACAAATAACTAATAACTTTTTATCGTAAATCTCGTAATTACATTTTATAAAGCTATATTTAGCCGAAAAAAAAACGACCGGCCGTAAAACGCCTTACGTATCGTACTGCGAAAAAACTTTTTCCGAAGCCCAATTAAAAACGTCAGTTTTTAAAATTATTCGACGTCGGGGGTCGTAATAAAATAATACTAAAGTTATCGAAAAAGTATCTTTTAACCGCTAAAACGCCGCCTTTACGTTATTTGGAAATACGCCGGCCTATTTAACCTTATTTATTAAAACGGTAAAGGGTTTAGCGATTAATAAAAAACCCTTTATAAACCGACGATAAAAATTCGCAAAACCGAAAAAACGTTATAATTTCCATAATATTCCGGAAGGTCCTTATTTTTAAATAACTTTTATTTTATCGAGATCCATAGTAATACCGTCGGTAGATATTATTAAGCCCAAATACCATATTTTCGTAACGTTAAATTCGCACTTCCAGATATTTATCGTTAACCTTATATCAATAAGGCGATATAATACTTTACGTATATAGCCTTTATATTCCTTTCTATTTTTACTATATATTAAAATATCGTTAAAATAAACTGTAATATATTTATCCAAAAGGTCGAAAAAGGTATAATTAATATAATATTAAAAAAAGCTTAGGGTATTAATTATGCCGAAGTTTACTATTAAGTATTCAAATAAGCCGAACCGGGTTATAAAAACTATTTTCCATTCGTTTCTTAAGGCGATACGTAAACGGTTAAAAGCCGTAACGATATCGAACTTAATATATATCCGCGCCGCGCAAAAAGCGTTTAAAGTTTTGCAGATTAAAAAGATCGGATAACAGTTTTTTACCGTAACGTTATTAAGGCCCCGGTAATTTACATAAATACGTATACCGCCTTCCGGCTTTTTGGCAAACAAAATAAAAGCTACTACGGAAAAATTACTAAAGCGGATAAAGCTTTTTTTTAGGTAATTATCGATATATTTCCGTACCGCCAATAATTCGTACGGGAACATAACCCGCGCCCGACTATATAACGGCGTTTAACCCGGAAATAGCTCGATCTTATAGTCGAAAGGTTGGTACGGTAACAAAGCATTAACGTTACGGGGTTAGAACGCCCTTATTAAATCGTAATATTCTAATAGCAACTTTTCTAAAATTTCGGTTATCGTCGCGGAAAACTTACCATCGAAATACTTCTATATATCCTTTTCGGTAACGCAACGTAACCAAGGTACTTTGGCTATCCAGTTATAAAAAGCCCGTAACCTAAAAAGTATAATATCTGGATCGACGCTGTCGTCCAACATTAAAATATTACGGAAAACCGTATTAAGTATTAACGACGCCGTTTCGTTAACGGAAAGCGGTTATAATAAAAAGGCGGCGACATCCCGTAAAGCGTTTATAAAGGTAAAAAACTTAACTAAAGGCATAAAATTAATTACGACGTCTTTTAAGCGGCAAAACGTTAAAAAGTTAATAACGTAAAAAAAGCGTATCTCGATCGGTATACCGGGCTACTAGGTATAAAAGGTTAAAGCTATAAAAATAAAGAGCGAACCTATTAAAGCTGGTAATAACGGAAGTTTTGATATCGTTTTACGATCGATATGTATCGTATTTACGGATTAATCGATCGACAGGTTATACTACGGAATTAAAGCAGTCCGAAAATAATATTAAAACCGTTTAAGGGCTAACGATATAAAGTAACTTCCTTGACGACGGACCTTATACGAAATTAAATCGTATATGCAAAAGTTACGGAATCGGTTATAATGCTATCCGTTAACCTAAACTAGCGGGGTTAAAAAATAAAATAAAAAGGAAAATTGTTTTAATACGTAAAATTATTATTAATAAACCTTATAAACAAATAACCGCAGTTTACTATAGACCGTAGCAGTAATATAACGTTATCGGAAAGCTATAATTAAAACGAAAATAAAAAAGATATATTAAGACCTATAAAACATATATATAGGTCGGGTTTATTATTATCTTAATAACTTAATAAAAGCCTTCAGTTACGATTTATCTTAAAGGTTAATTTTTTTCCTATTGCGGACCGCCGGCGTTACGTAATAGTACCGTAAGCGGTACGCCCGTATTAGCGGGTTGTGGCCGACGGTTAAAGCATATAAAAAAATAATAACCTTCTTTTCCGCAATACATACAAAAATTTAACCTACGTCGGCGTTACCTTTTTTTTTCGCTTAAAGGTTTACAAAGGTTATTACTTTTAATAGTTATACCGTTTAATTATATAAATTCGGATTTTAACGCCTTTAAACCGTTACCAAAATATTATAGCGTCGGAATATTATTACTAAGGATCTTAATTATACGCTTACGAAAAATTCGGTCCGTTATATTATTAAAAAAGTTCTTAAATAAACGTATTTATGCCGCGTTATTTTCGGGGCCCGGGCGTTATATTTGCGGAATAAAAGCTTTTTAAAAAGTTTTATTAATTTTTTATTATAATGCAATAACGCGTAAAGCCGGCGGTTGCCGGCTTTGGTTAACCAGGCGTATAAAGGTATTGATAAAGTCGGCGAACGTCGTTAATTCTTACTTCAAAGTTTAAAAGTTTTTATGGGTTTACGCCAGGACGTTAACAATAATATAAACCTGATTTAAAAACAATAATATATTTTTTACATTACGCTAACCGTACGCTTACGCTTTAAAATTTAAAGGATATATTATTACGCTATTTATTTTATCGCGTACGTATAAATAAACGTTACCTTGGAATTATTAAGTAACGTACATAATACGATCCGTTAAAAATACGTAAGCGCTTCGGTTAATAGCGAACTTTAAACGTATTAAAGAACGCCAGTTAATATATTTCTTTTAACAAACCATTAAATCCTTAACGTCGCCTTTAAAAACCGGTGGCTCCGAGTTACGTAAGCGCTGGTTTTCCGCTATACTAAAAAGGGGTTAAAATGCCGGTAAAGCCTGGTCCGGACGGGGCTGTTACGGAGCCGTTAACGGTTAGGCCGAAAAAGGTTGCAAACCGTTAACGTTATGACGGCGGTATATAAAATTATCGGGGCCAACATCCGATAGTTTTGCTAAGGTGCTAACAAACGCTGCTAGCGTATCGTAAAAAAATAAAGCTAGCCGGAATAAACGTTCCGCAGCTATTAAACGTTTCCGTAACTGCGCGTTTTCGATCGTAACCTGTTCTGCTTATTATAACGACCGTTCTGCGGTAATCAACCGTTCGCGAAATTAATAATTTTCCTGCAACAATTACTTTATAGCTGCAATACGTTTTTGTAACTAGCTTTATTCGTATTATAAACGTACGTAATTATTTTCGAAAATCGTAAAAACATCCTTAAAAACTATTTAAGGTTACTTATAAACTTCGAAAAGTTTGTTTAATAATATAAAATCGTATATAAAACAAACCGTAACAGCAGCCAAATAAGGAAATCCATAAAAGAATTCCTGGGAATTTATAAGTCGCGGCGGTAACGCCATACTATTACTTTGCGCTTGTTTAAAAGCTGGAATATTAGCACCTGTAATGCCCTTTTTGGAGGTTAAAATATTTGGTAAAGTTATGGCGAAGATGCAACGTATTAGCGGCGGACCTGGGGTTTTCGAGGTTTACGTCAAAGCGAGGTAATGGTAAGCTACCAAGTTTGTTTTTAAAGGTGCAACAAACTGTTACGGCGTTAATCGTCTTTAGGGGCTGGGTAAAGTATTTTGTTGTTGCACGGAAAAAGAAGAAGGAAATTATCTTAAAAACGCGGAGCGCCTATACCTATATAGCGTTATAGCTGCTTAGCTAAGCCGTAACGTTGGTGCCGTAACATATAGGCTTAAGGATTTGCCTTTATTATGGTATCGGAAATTTTCCATTACTTTACAAAAATTGGAGTTTATTTTATTTTTAAAAAAAGCCGTATTTGTTTTACGACGAACAGCGTACGATTATTCTTATTTTTTCGTTAACGATTTATTACTTTTTTATTACCGAAAATATTAATTTAAAGCCGATCAGTTAATTTATAAATTAAAGGAAGTATTTAAACTAAAGGATTAAAGCAAAATAAATTAGTTTTTTAGTATTCGGGTAATTAAAAATAAATCGAAAAGATAAATTATTTTAACGTATAACTTTTATATCGAAAAAATCGTTATTAGATTCGGGTTAATTAATTACGCTTATATACCGCCAACTTCCTTAAGGATTAAAAAGTTAATTTCCAATAATAGGATAACTTTTAAGGAATAAATTAAGGGTTATTAAAAGCGCATAAGCGTTATTTTATATATTACGGTAATAATCTGCTTAAACGTAACTTTTGTTATATCCTTGTTATTAAAATTCCTAACGAACTTATTAGTTAAATATATTAAAGCTGTTAATCGGATAATCCGTTATTTTTATTATATACGCTTTTTTATAATCGTATATAAAGGGGTAAACGAAAAAATCTAAGTTTTATTAATCGCTAGAAACGTATTATTTGCCGATTACCCAGAAACGCGGCGTTTTTCTTAAGGCTATATAATAACCCTTTTCGGAAAAGCAATCGTATAAAAGGCGGCGCGTTAAATAATTATAACGACCTTTATAACAAAGGTTAAATTGTTCGCGTTAAAGTATACGGCTAAAAAAGCCATAGTTTTTAAACGGTTGTTTTACGATTTAAAGCTAGAACTAGGTTAAACCTGGAATATTTTTTGTAATAATTAATAAACGATTAAATTGGTAATTAAAAAAAACGAGAAAATTATTATTCGGTTGCATTACGTAAACGTACAGAATATGTAGTTCCGTTAAAAACAAAGCCGGGAATTATTTAACGTTATCTATTTACTTATAGCTAAGTGTAACGAACCTGTTATACATCTACCTGGAGGTATGAGCAGTATCCGAAATAGGGTCTTGATTTGCAGGTAACAATAATGCGAGGAATAATTTAGGAGTTTGTTCGTTAAAGAGTTTTGCGGACTTTTTCCTTAATCGGAAAATAACGCCTTTAACTGAAGGCTTAGATTAATAGCTAAAGAGCGAAATTAAGTCGGTACTATTTATATAAGGGTTCCGTCCATTATATATTCTTCTGATACTGAATAAGTATATCTGTAATCTTTTGGCTTTACTAAATTACTTAAATCCTTTAATTTGGCTAATTTGTTAAATTAGACAAATTACGTAATTACGTAATCTAGCAAGGATCCACTTACTGTAAAAGTTTTTTCCAATACGAATTCCCAAGTAAATCGTAACATTATTTTCCTCCTTTTAGGATTTTTATCCTAAAGATAAAAATGTAAGTATCTTCCTATTTCCAATTAAAACTGTTCCTTTTAACTGCTAGCTTACTATGGCGGGTCGTATAAAAAAACAAGCGCGTAAAATACGTACGAACCAGCGTCAATTCCGCGATAGCCGTTCGGACTTTATCCGTACCTACGGTTTTAAGGTTTTGCCCTATTCCAGTTATATATCACTTGAAAAAAAATAATGTTATATAATAAAGGGTTCGTTAAACTGTTATTACTGCATTCGTCGTTAACGTTACTGCGACGAAAACGTTATTGCTATATTTTCCTTAAAAAATATTAGGTCGGAACGTAACCGTTTTTAAGAAAAGCGTCGTACTGCCGAGGATGAACTCGTAAAGTTACAACGGAAGTTTCAAGAAAAGATGTTAAAAAGGATAAATAAGTTGCAACGGTTACGTCGTTAAGAAGATATTTTGAAGAAAAAGGCGCTTGAAATATTGAAAAAAGGCCACAAACTGGACTAGTTGGAAAAAAAGGAAAAGATGGAAAAAAAGCAGCAGCGCATAAAGGAAAAGCAAGCGCGACTTGCTTTAAAGATTAACGCCAATATAAAGGCGTTTGCTTTCTTCGATTAAAGCGCCGAAGGTTTAAATCTAGGGGTCGGACCGTTGTCGCCTGCGACCTTGGCTGCTTTGAAAACGGTCGGTTAGGATTTTGGCGGTAAAACGTTTTAACCGAGTCCTTTGTATTCGTTAAATGCTTAAAGGGTTCCCAAGTATTATCTTCGGGTAAATAATCCTTCCACTTAACTAGGTACTGGATTTTATTATTAACTACTTTTAAGTCCAGTACTTTTTCGACTTCGTACTCGTCGATGTTCTTTTCGATTTCCAAACGCGTCTTTAACGGGGCGTTACTAAGTGCCGGTTTTAGCAAGGAAACGTGGAAAACAGGATGTATTTTTATTATTTTAAGTAACGACAGTCGATAGTTAGTTTTAGAAATAACTTCGTTAACCTTAAACGGACCGAATTTTTTGAAATCAAGTTTATTATTAAGTTTTTTGGTTTTAATCTGTAAAATGTTTAAGGTCGCGTTTTGTTTTTAGCGTAACAGGTAAACTTTGTTTCTTTTCGATAAAATTAATTCCTTAATTCTTTTTTTGTTGTAATACTGGGTTATCCGCTATTAAAGAAATTGCAGGTTAGTTTTAAGGCAAATTTGAATCGCTTTAATTTTAAATGCTACTAATTCTGCTTTGGGGGTTATCGAGGTAATTTTTGGAGCTTTGTTAAATGGTTATTCTAGTCGTTATATTTTTGCATCTTGTTTATAAACGGCTGTATAAGGTAAAACGCCCATGTTTTCATTAATAGATATGTTATAGGCCATTTGGGTTAATGGAAATAACTTTACCTAGTTATCTTATTAGTTATTAACGTAACTTTTTAAGTACTGTTTTAGGGTTTGGTTTAAACGTTTTGTTTGTTTATCGGTTTGGGGGTAATATGTTGTCGAAAATTTAAGTTTGGTATTAATTTGTTTAAAAAAGCTGGTACCAAACTTAAAAGTAAATAGTTTGTTTTTGTCCAATATAATTTTTTTTTGTATCCCATATTTGTCGAAATAATATCGTATAAACGCATAGGTTAATTGTTTTGTTATTACGTTTCCTTTAAAGGGTAAGAAGTACCTATATTTGGTGAGTCTGTCGACGATTACCCATATTCCGTTATACTGGACTTCGATAACGGGGTTTTTGGATAAAGGTAAGCCGGTGATAAAGTTCTAAGTTATAGTATTCCATGCTTTATTTGGAATTTTTGTAGGTTGTAGCAATCCGTATAGCTTATAGCGGGCTGTTTTGGCCTTATTACAGATATTGCAGTCCTAAATTACTTATTTAACGATTTTTCTAAGTTCTGGAAAATTATATTTCTTTTAAAGTCGCCTGGTTGTTTTGAAGATCCCTTAATATTTATATAGCGGATTTTTATGAAACTTTTTAACAAACTATTTTTGTTATTCCCGTAGGATATAAATTTTTCCATAATACAGCAGTTAATTCTTAAATTGTTTTTCTAATTGTTTAATTTCTTTTTGTTTATCAGAATTATAAGAACTTTTAAATTAGGCCAGAAGTTCGGAAGTAAGTTTTTTTAGTATCTTACATAATTGTAAGGTATTTTCCCTTGTAGGTTATAGCATTTATATACGTCGTTTAGGAACTTTAATATCGTAATCTTTTTTTCGGCTTAAAATATCCGCCTGGATATTTTCCTTACCTTTAATATGGTAAATCTTAAAATTGAACTTAAACAAGAAAATTATTTAATTTTTATGTCGTTTGTTGAAATTTTAAGTTGTTATAAAGTAAGTAAAATTTTTATAGTTAAAGTAAATGTTAAAAAATTCCTTAGTTTTATTAAGGTAAAGTTCCTATTTTTTAAGTGTTATAATAATTGCTAATAATTTTTTGTTATAAATAAGGTATCGTAACTTTGCATTTTTCACGGCTTTAAAATAATAAGCGATTAAATGCCATTTTCCGTTATCTTTTTGTTATTTTAGGATTGCGCCAAGTATTTCGTTTAAGGCGTTAATCTTAAGTTGCTTCTTTTTGTTATAATTAAGTAATTTCATAATAGGAATATTAATAATTCTGTCTTTAATCGTTTGCATTATTTCTTTAGCTTTCTTAAAAAAACTCGAACTTTTTTCCAGCGTATTCTTTGGTAATAAGGTTCGTTAATAATTTGGCGATTTTTCCGAAATTTTCGATTAAGCTGCGTACATAACCCGTAAATCCGAGGAATTAACGGACATTTGTAACGGTCGCTTTATCGGGGATCGGCCAATCCTTAATTACCTTTATTTTGAAATCCTGGATCTGAATCTATCCGGGAATAATGGTAAAGCTTAAAAAGTTTAGCTTTTAAGTATGTTATACGCTTTTTTCGGTATTAACCAACAGGTTTGCCTTTTCGAATGCTTCCAGTACTTGGGCGACATATTTTTTATGTTTTTCCAAAATCTTAAAGTAAATAAGGATATTATTTAAGTAAATAAATACGAACTTGTCGAGAAATTTTCGTAAAATAATTATTAACATATATTGAAAACTAACAGGGGTATTGGTTAATCCTTAGGGCATTACCTTGTACTTATAAAGCCTATAGATTATTTTAAAGGCGGTTTTTTATTTTTCGCCCTTAGCTATTCGGACCAAGTAATAGCCGTCCGGTAAATCCAACGCTGTAAACCATTTAGTTCTGTTAATGTTTTTTTATGGTATTTATAAGGGTAAAAAGGTATCCATTTTTAATGGTAATGTCGTTTAACTATCAGTAATCGTAGACTCGTTGGTACATAGGATTTCCGTTTTTATCGATCCGGATTTTTCCATCCTTTATTTTTGGTATTATTATGATAAGGTATCCTGCGGGAAATTCAGATTTTTAAATGTATCCGCGTTCAAAGTTTCTCTGTAAACTTTTCCATAAAACCTTTGCTTTTTCTAGATTTATATGGTAAATCTGGTAAAGTTTTGGGTAATATCCTTTTTTAATGGGGATCCGATAATCCTATTAATTATAATCGGGTAATCCTTTTTAAGTCCGTTCCTTAAATAGTTTCTTAAATTTATAGTACTTAAAAAGCACCTTAGCTGTTAGGTTTACAACTTTAGCTTCTTTAATTAAATAGCAGATTTCTCGAAACTTCTTTTCTAAAGAAATTATAGGATAGTCCCAAAAAAGTTTCTGGGTTTTCCAGTCGATGTAAGGGTTGCTGGAACGGAGCCACGGCATTCTAAGGATGATGTCGTATTCTGAAATGTCGGCGATGTCCAGCTTGATTTTTTCTAAATATTCCTGAATTTGCATTAAAAGTTTTTCCGTTTTTTTAAGAACTTGTCCATTTTCGTACTTAGATAGGCTTCCGTCGACAGTAAGTAACTTGTACGATTTTAACTTATATTTCCAGGGAATCCGACGTTTTTTTGCGACAAATGGTAAAATAAAGTTACCTTTTGCTTTTAAGTCGATTATGGCCTTAAACGTTTGGTCTTTATATTAAAGTGGAATTTCGATTTAACTGCGTCGTTTAGTTTTTGCTTCGTTTAAGGTTTTGAAGGTCGGAGCTTTTCGATACCTTAATTTCGAGAACCTTAGTAGTTTTTTAACTTAAAAGTTCTGTTAGCTAAAAAACGTTTGTATTTTCGGGCCTTTTTAACAGCATGTTTAAGGTATTTGTCGTCCAGGTAAGTGAACCACTTTCTTTTATTAATTCGGCAAACTGATCTTAAAATCTTCGTTTCCGATATTTAAAGGGGTTCTAGTTTTAAGGGTAAAATCTCCGAAAAACTGGCTTTTATGTTTAAAATCTTATACATTATGCATAGTATGGGGGCATAGCATAGGCATCCTTATGTAATGGCCTTTTAACTTTAAGCCGATTCGAGATGTAGATAATAAGATCGAAGGTATTTTGGCTATCTGGGAGTTTTAATACATCTGCATTTATCGTCGGGTTCGGTAAGCGTTTCTTCGTCCTATCCGGGCCAATAATCGTTATCTTCCTTGGTGCGGAAATAAGTTTAACAGTTGTTATCGTAATATGCGGAGAAATAAAGCAATTTATGCTTGCAAATTAGTTTCGGGGTTATAACATCCAGCCTGGATGGTTTTTTAATTTTAGGGGCTTTATTAGGCTTTAAAAGTATCAAGTCGTATATCGTAATATTAAAGCGCAACTGGCTATGTTCGTCGTACATTTTGTACCGTTGCTTATTTAAATAACAAATGTATCCTAGCCTTATAGCTATTTTAAAGGTTTTTTGTCCGGAATGGTATCTGTAGGCTTTAATTGTTCGATTTTAACAAGTTTGGCAATGCTCGTACTTTGGATCGTTATTTAATTCGTAATATGTAGTCGCAATAGTAAATTCTTGCTGGGAGGAAGTGGAACCGATTTTTTTCCCTTTTTCGCTGTCGTTATCTAACTTTTGTTTGGTTATTTTAATCTTTTTCTGGGGTTAAGGAATCTTTTCTTTTTTGGAATCCCTTTTCGCTGGGAAGTGATATTCGCTTTTGTAATGGCCTTTTTTGCCATAGTTAAAATATTTAACATTCGACTTATTTTTCTTGGGCTTTTTTAAAGCAATGCTTGTTTCCTTTTGGGATCTGTCCTTGGTTTTGTCCCTTTAGGACTTGCTGCTTAAGTTTTGGTTATCTTTCTTTTTGTCAGATCTTTTTTTTTCCAAGTACCTTTTAAAGGTACGTCGATCGGTAATAATGGTTTTATTAATGTAATCCTGGAAGGGGTTAATTTTGGGCATTTTATACATTTTATCTTTGATTTGCGATTTTAGGCCGTTATAAAAGGGATAAAATAATGCGCTTTCTGGGAGATTAAAGACTAACGCAAGGCGATTAAATTTAATCGTATATTCGGCTGCTGACTTTGTTTACTGAAAAAGATGCAACTGTTCGACCGTATATTGCTTTCTGTTGGAATTTCCAAATAAAGCTTGCATTTTTTCCTTAAAATGTTTATAGTTGCCGAAGATATAGTTGGTTAGGTTGGAAAACTGGTTAGGGTAATTTATAAGATAATCGTTTATAATAAGTTCAGATTATAAAAGAACTTTTTTAGCAAATAGCTGAAAAATAACTATTACCTTTTAGTAATCCTTCGTTAAAGAATTTTCGTAAAACTTAAGGTAAAGTTTGGCCTGGACCAGGAATCCTTTTACGTTTATAGTTTTATTATAAGGCTTTGAAGAAGTTGGCTTATAGCCCTTAACCTCCGGCATTTTATGGTAACTAAAAGAAGGAACAATGCCTTTATGTATCTTGTTTGCACCAAATAAGGGTAAGGTCGAAAATTTTTGTTGTCGAATAAGTTTGGCGTTTTCGTTTTTTAAGGTCCTAACTTTTCTAACGAAGATGTTTAACCTTTCGTTAATGGTAAATTTTTTTTCTTTGTCCTTTTTTTCTTTGGTAGGCTGTTCTTTTTCTTCCTTTTCTGTATCAGATCCGTAAACTTTTATGGTATCTTTTGCCGGGGCAGGTTGCTGTAGGGGCTGGGAGGAAAAAGGTTCTCCTTAAGATCGAGTAGAAGGTGGTGCCATGTTATTTATTTTCTGAATGTCGTTCTATAATGTCGCCTTTACTGTGTTTAGGAAAGTTCGTACCTAACTGGGCTTTAAATCATTCGTCGGTTATTAATTAAGAAGCTATTAAAATGTAACGAACCTGTTATACATCCACCTGGAGGTATAAGCAGTATCCGAAATAGGGTTTTAATTTGCAGGTAATAATAATGCGAGAAATGATTCAAAAGTTTATTCGTTAAAAAGTTTTGCGGACTTTTCCCTTAATCGGAAAACAACGCCTTTGACTGAAGGCTTAAATTAATAGCTAAAAAGCGAAATTAAGTCGGTGTTATTTACATAAGGGTTCCGTCCATTATATATTCCTCTGATACTAAATAAGTGTACCTGTAATCTTTTGGCTTTATCAAATTACCTAAATCCTTTGATCTGGCTAATTTGTCAGATCAGACAGATTACGTAGTTACGTAATCTGGCAAGGATTTACTTACTGTGAGAGTCTCCTCCAATACGAACTCCCAAGTGGATCGTAACACTAAGATACTTGTTAATGGATTAACGAAAGCTTTTCCCGGATAACAGTTCGAACATTTTAGGTTATTTTTTAACCTATAGGATTTACGGCAAATGCGTTCGGGTGATTATTGAAAGCAAACAAACAAAATACGTAATATTTTATTGGGGGCTCGAACCTTAAGGGCAAACCCTTCCTAAGTAACTAAAAAATAAAATAAAAAAATAAAATAAAAATAAGGAAACTGTTACTGCTGTTGCTGTTATTATAATAAAAGCAGATTAAGGATTTGCCTAATAAGGGCCAGCACCTGCGCACGTACGGCGGCAGGACTACCGGCAGGAACGGCCTGCTACCCCTATTGCTGCTGCTGCTCCTTTTCCTTTTTTTCGTTTTCCCGTTTTAGAAGCATACGAACAGTTGCCCGAAAGCGGTTTACCTTTTGTAATTACGGTTAGCACCCCTTCTAGAGTACAGAAGCGGGGGGTAAGCAAAATATACGCGGCGAGGGGCGCCGTTTTCGAACGCCGTTACGAGGCGTACGGCGGCAGCGCGAACGTTAGCAAGATTGCGATTAGCGGTTAGTAAGGAGAAAAGCTTTAGGGGAGCAGGAAAATACGTATACCGGAATACAAGTATGCCTAGAGGCATAATGCCAACAACGATTGCCTACGGCGGCGTCGTAGCATATTCCGTTAAAGCGCCCGGCAAGCGCGGAACGTAAGCAACCGAAGTAAGGTTCGGCCTGGCGCGCGCCTTACGCGGGACGCTGGCGCGGGGTACGCTTAGGGGTCGCAGGCATTACGGGAGCAACGGGCTTAGGCGTACCCATAGGCGGAGTAGGCGGCGTAGGCGGCGCAGGCAGCGTAGGCGGAATAAGCGGCGTAGGCGGAGCAGCGCCAGCAGCGCCAGCAGCGTCGGCGGCGGCTGCGGTTGCGGCTGCGGCGGCGGCGGATTCGGCGGCGGCAGCTGCGGCGGTACGTTCGGTAACGAGCTATTCGGCGCAAGCAACGCGAACGCGAACGGCAGCGGTACGCTGCGCGCGGGAAGGTATTTACCATAATTACTGTTAGCTAAAGCTTAAGGTACCTAGGGATAACGTATATTTACGTTATTATTGGTAATGTTAATAATTTTAATTATAGATGATCCGTTAGCATATTCCGTAATTCGTAAGGTACGCAGTATGCGTACAACGTACGGGAAAAACATTTACTTTTAGTGCTGCTGGTAGTAATGGTAATAATGATGGTAATAATATTTGCACATAACGTTAGCTTTACGATTTATTTTCCCTAGTTTAAAGTATTTACGAAATAACTGTTAAAACCGAAAAAAGGATGAAAAAAGTAAGCGTTATAACGTTAACAATTTAACAAATAAATGCGCGTACGCGGACCGCCGGATTTACTTTTCGTTGCTTATTACTATAAGCAATAAGGGGGAAAAAGCATATAAATATAACTCCCCTAAATTACCTGACGCATACGGATTACCCCTTTGTTATTATACCCAATTCGCGTTAAAAAACGTTATTTTTTATTTGTTTTGTTGATATAGTTATTTAGGGATTATATGGTTTTGCGTTTAACAGATTTAAGGAAACATTTCCTTCTTATCTGGGGAGTGTGTCGCAGAATAGGGGTTGCTAGCTTAGTCATTAAGCCCCAGGGACCTATAGGCACCCCACAACAACGTTTGTGGGGCTCCCATAAGTATATATAAAGCTCTCTAGTCACTGCTCCCTAGAGCACGAACGATCCATGACAATTATCACTTCCCACTCTCTATGATATCTTTTCCGCGATCAGCTCAACTGTGACAATTGATATATTATGAGTAACCACATATATGCTGACAACGGGAAGGTGGTGCAACTGATGTCATCGGGGCTTTCCATGAACCGAGTAATATTATTGTCGAACTTGATACTGCCCGCCTGGAGAGTGTGTTGGACGCGGGCTTTGATTCTTCCGATGTGTTCTTTCGTGTATCCGCCCCACTCGGGGCGGACGACGCTCCATTACAGCACCTGACCAAAGGGTAATAGGGCCTTGGAGTTCCTCGTCGTGCACACGTCGTGTATCGCGGAGGAGCTCCGCGGTCTCGTCCTTTCCCAGCATGACGATCAGGATCACGCAGTGGTTGTCGCCAGGGCCAGAAGAAGTAGGGTACCGGCTTCAGATTCCCGGACACTTCGTGGGTCGCCGGCCAGTGGTCGACCAGATCGTTCTTGAATTTACCGTCATGGACGTATCTCGAGAAGTCCACGTTTTCCCTGGGCCGCTCGCTGAAGTACATCGCTTCCTAGGCCGCCTCAGGCAAGTAGGGCTGCATGTGCCGGAGACAGAAACACAAAAACATGGTCGTTTGCGGGCTGCCCTCCCTTTACCGGAGCGTGTCTAAGGTGTACAGGTTCTCGGCTGCTGCGTTTAGTTCCGGGATTCCCCTTTTTCCTCATATCGACGGGGCCTCTAGGCCAGGGTGTGATCAAGCCATTGTCGAGAACATCAACTCTCGCCCACTAGAGCCAGTCTTCCACCCTGTCCCCGGTGCCCGCGGCACACAGACGAGGGCATTTCCTCGGTGGAGTTATAGTGCTTTATATCGGTATTATAGAATTGAACTATTAATTAGGTGGAATGACAAAGGAACCTTTTAAACATGTTGAGCGATCAGTCGTCGAAGTGCATGAAATCTCTTGGATGGTTCCACTAGGTTAAGTGTTCTTGCACTTCACTGGGGGGCATCGCATAGAACCTTTGTGGGAAGATAAAGTCTCCCTCATAGCTGTAACCAAACTCATCAGGGGCTGGATTCCGGTGTTTCAGTCACTCCATTGTCTGATAATTAACCATTACAACTGAACGAGGCGGTTGGGACCTGGAAAGGTACAAAGCCCTGCCTATCCCGGCGGACGCCAAATGATTCTTGAGCGGCATATATGTCTGTGCCATTCAAAGTATGTTGTAAAGCTGCCGTGTTCATGGGACCGTGAGTTACCTAGTACAGCTGAAAGCAAAATTGGCTTCCTCGATTTTCTCTTCCCCACAGAGATTTTTCTTATGTCTTGGCGCTGACAATGTAATGCTCATACTCTTGCGTATTGAGCTTACTCATACCCGTGAAAAATGCCATACCTTCATGCAATCAGTACGGCATTTATCATCCTGGTGGTAGGACTGAACTAGGGGGTGGTGCTGCGTGCTGGACAGCCCGTTTTCTGGTGCTATGGTGCCACATTTGAAGTGAAGGCAGTCCTGGCTGATTGGTGGTCTGTGTTTGGATAGAGCGGGTAAGTCGGGGGGGGGGGGGGGGGGGGGGGGGGGGGGGGGGGGGGGGGGGGGGGGGGGGGGGGGGGGGGGGGGGGGGGGGGGGGGGGGGGGGGGGGGGGG